>CAXIUB010000303.1:0-82809 GCA_964034835.1 Muscina levida | reverse complement strand
TGCACACAGCATTTCTCTTATGGTACAAAAATTATGAAACTGTAAATATAAAAGTTTACTGAATGTTGCTTTCTGTCTGGAAGTATGAAAAAACTAAGGATTTCCTACTTTTTTTTTTAGAAATATGTATATAAGTGTATTATAAATACATATACGTACTACAACGCACTTATCATGCAAGTTTATTAAGGTGTAGTAAACAATTGTTGGACAAAAAATTTCTAACAACTAAATTGGAACTTTTGTTCGAGGAAGCTTTTAAAATATATATAGTTCAATATTGAGTTTGCTAGATAAATTAATGCTGAAGGAACTGTAAAAATCTAAACATATTATATCGTATCAATTAATTGGTGATTTTTGAATGTACTCACTTTAAATCTTAAATCGTTTGAATTTATTCTGCATGCGCTTCATTTATTTGATGAATGGTAAGTGGTTACGTTTGCATAACGATCTTTATACCATCACCCGTAGGGATGAAGGTATATATCATTTGATACGACCCAAAAGTGTAACACATAGAAGGAGTCACTTTAGACCCTAGGTTTCTTTGAACCAAATTCGATTCATGACTTTTTAAGTCGTTTGAGCCATGTCCGTCTGTCTGTCTGTCTGTCGGGTGGCTGTCCGGCTGGTTCGCACGATAACTTTCGAAAGACGCAACCAAATGTTTTAAAATTTTGCACGAGTTATTATTTTCTCAAAACAACTTACGGTATTGCAAATGGGCTACATGGCCCCGCCCCTTCTAGTACCTCCCATACAAATACATCATTCCGCCCACTTTAGAAATCGAGTAATAATATCAATACACCCTAGGGGATCGTCCCCAAATTCTGTATTTAGTAAAGCTATAACAGGATAAAGTTTTGGAAAAAATTTTGAAAGCCTAGCCACGCCCCTTCTGGTACCTCCCATACAAATCTACCTTTCCGCCCACTATAGAGATGGAGAAATAATATCAATAAACCAGTACAGAAATTTCAGTCAGTTAAACTGACTGATAAATACCATCACCCAATATAAGATATTGTTTAAGTCTTGAGTTATTGAAATTAATCGATTTGTAATTAAAACCAGTTAGAAAGTTTCAGTCGGGCAACCCGACTTACATTTACCCTTACCCTCAGTAAAACAAATAATTTTCTATTATATTGATATTATTACTCGATTTCGAGAGTGGGCAGAGTGGTACATTTGTATGGGAGGTACGAAAAGGGGTGTGTCTAGGCTTCCAGATTTATTCTCCATAACTTTATCCTGTTATAGCTTTACTAAATACAGAATTTGGGCACGATTGCGTTGGGTGTACTGATATTATTACTACATCCCTAAAGTGGGCGGAAGGTACATTTGTATGGGAGGTACCATAAGGGGCGTGTTTAGACTTCCAATTTTTTCTCCAAAACTTTGTCCTGTTATAATATAACAAAATACAGAATTTGGGCACGATCGTGTCTAGTGTATTGATATTATTACCCTATTTCTAAAGTGGGCGGAGTGGTACATTTGTATGGGAGGTACCAGAAGGGGCGTGTCTAGACTTCCAGATTTTTTCTCCAAAACTTTATCCTGCTTGAACTTTACCAAATACAGAATTTGGGCACGATCGCGTTAGGTCTTTTAATAATATTAATCGATTTCTAAAGTGGGCGGTACCAGATGTGTATGGGAGGTACCAGATGGGGCGTGAATAGACTTCCAATTTTTTTCTCCAAAACATTATCCTGTTATAGCTTTACTAAAAATAAAATTTGGATACGATCACGATTTATTTATTGATATTATTTCTCCATCTCTATAGTGGGCGGAAAGGTAGATTTGTATGGGAGGTACCAGAAGGGGCGTGGCTAGGATTTCAAAATTTTTTCCAAAACTTTATCCTGTTATAGCTTTACTAAATACAGAATTTGGGGAAGATCCCGTAGGGTGTATTGATATTGTTAATGTGAAGCCAAGTGTACGCACTGATCGTACGCATCTCAATTCAGCTACTTGTTGCTTTATAGAAAAGCTTTCACTCATGCGTTCTAGCAGTGTGAAACTCCGCTTATTACGCACTCTTGCTCCTTATAAAATCGAGCAAAAGTTTTAGTTATTATTAACCCTTCAACCCGCGAATAACTCCTTTAATTTTTACCCCGCGTAAACCTCTACATTTTTCACATAACTTAATTATATTTAACGGTTCACAATACATACCCCCAACCCGTGTCGATACATTGAATTTTGTACTTTTACAAGTGAATAATTTGTGAATTCTCGAAAAGGTAAACCCCTAAAATAAATAAGTTTTATAACGATTTTCTAAAATCCCCGTGTTTTATTCCCACTCTTCGGAAATTTAAACCACTTGCCTATTCAACCCCCCCGCATTAACAGATATTATTACTCGATTTCTAAAGTGGGCGGAATGATGTATTTGTATGGGAGGTACCAGAAGGGGCGGGGCCATGTAGCCCATTTGCAATACCGTAAGTAGTTTTGAGAAAATAATAACTCGTGCAAAATTGCAAAGCGTTTGGTTGCGTCTTTCGAAAGTTATCGTGCGAACCAGCCGGACAGCCACCAGACAGACAGACAGACAGACAGACAGACAGACAGACAGACAGACAGACAGACAGACGGACATGGCTCAAACGACTTAAAAAGTCATGAATCGAATTTGGTTCAAAGAAACCTAGGGTCTAAAGTCACTCCTTCTATGTGTTACACTTTTGGGTCGTATCAAATGATATATACCCTCATCCCTAAGGGTGATGGTATAATTAAACGTGATCGTACCCAAATTCTATTTTGAGTAAAGCTATAACAAGATAAAGTTTTAGAGAAAAAAATTGGAAGTCTATTCACGCCCCATCTAGTACCTCCCATACACATCTGGTATCGCCCACTTTAGAAATCGATTAATATTATTAAAAGACCTAACGCGATCGTGCCCAAATTCTGTATTTGGTAAAGTTTAAGCAGGATAAAGTTTTGAAGAAAAAATCTGGAAGTCTAGACACGCCCCTTCTGGTACCTCCCATACAAATGTACCACTCCGCCCACTTTAGAAATAGGGTAATAATATCAATACACTCGACACGATCGTGCCCAAATTCTGTATTTTGTTATATTATAACAGGACAAAGTTTTGGAGAAAAAATTGGAAGTCTAGACACGCCCCTTATGGTACCTCCCATACAAATGTACCTTTCCGCCCACTTTTGGGATGTAGTAATAATATCAGTACACCCAACGCAATCGTGTGCAAATTCTGTATTTAGTAAAGCTATAACAGGATAAAGTTATGGAGAATAAATCTGGAGCCTAAACACACCCCTTCACGTACCTCCCATATAAATGTACCACTCCGGCCAATTTCGAAATCGAGTAATAATATCAATAAAATAGAAAATTATTTGTTTTACTGAGGGTAAGGGTAAATGTAAGTCGGGTTGCCCGACTGAAACTTTCTAACTGGTTTTAATTACAAATCGATTATTTTCAGTAACTCAAGACTTAAACAATATATTATATTGGGTGATGGTATTTATCAGTCAGTTTAACTGACTGAAATTTCTGTACTGGTTTTTATATCGTTTGTTTCCATTGAATTTTTTTTTCGAAAAAAATTATGTTTCCTTTATATTTCATTTCAATGCCGATGTTCGTAGGTATGACAGAATAATTGGCTGGAATTGATTGCTGTTGAGTAACTGTAATGTAAGCTTCTGTCAGTGTTTAAATAAGTGGTTTCTGCTCGCCGATGATGGCTAGTAAATCATTGAAATTCTGTTTGTAATAATTTTCTGAATTTACATAAAAATTTAGTGGAATATTATTCTCTTAGCAAGATGCGGTAACATCCACATTCTGGTTACTCATTATGTTCTTCTTCCATTTGATTTCTACTGTGGGAACAATTGTGCTTTATGGTTAAATTTTCTTGTAATAATTATATTTTCTAGAAACCGATTGAGAAGGATTGTCATGTGTCTATGTTGTAGTCCTTTTTATCAAAAAGCATTAATTGGGGTTGATTGTGGTTCCGCTGTTGTTGGCTGCTAGATATTTAAAGAGTATGTGTTGGTCTATTATCCTGTTGTGTCAGTTTAAGTATTAAGAGACAGAACTATTGTACCTTTCGTTCCCAGCAGGGGTGTCCTATCCGGAGGGCCTTCGGAGTGTATAGCCCCAGCGTACCCGAGAGAACCAATGGTGGACCTCTTGGCCGGCTCTGCAGTAGCAAAAAGCGGTATAACGGGTGTACGTCGTATTCGAAATCCAATCAACGAGTCCGACGATGGTAGTACGGGACGACAGGCGACACGAGTTATGTCACTGTCCGTCTGGTCATTTGGTTAGAGATCCATTTTGTGGAACCACGTTCTGGTTGTGGTTAAACTAAAATCTAATTCTAGTAACTTGAATGTTTGAATAACGAAAAGTGTGGTTATGTGGCTGCTGCAAGTACTCGCCGCGCATGTCTCACTGTACATTAAAATATCCTTGTAGTTGAATGTGGCGTTGCACTCTTAAAGCATTTAAGGAGATGGGCTGCTCTGAACCTAGAACAAGCCACAGTGGTTGATTCACCTAATCTATTGGGTAGTTTCCAAATAGATAGCTTTAATTGATGAACTGTGAGTTTTCAAACAGAATATATGTTAAAACAGCTGTGACAAAATTGTTTTTTTTGCGAATTCGCTGGCCCTCTTTGAAGCTACACACATTCTGACGCTATGTTATAAAGGGTGGTTAAATGTTGAATGTGAACCATACCTAAACGTCAAGTTCTTTTCTGCATTTCATTTGACATTTCTCAATTTCGGACTAACTCGATTTGAACAATGGAAAGATACACAATCGAGAAACGCGTTAATGTTATTCAGGCTTATTATGAAATCAGAATGCAAATCGTGCACTTCGTGATTTTTTCGGTCAATTTAATCGTCCAAATGTGCATACAATCGGAAAAATCGTGCAAAACTTTGATCAAACACCAGTGCATGTGCCTACAGCTCGTACTGCAGAAAATATTGCTGCTGTTCGCGATAGTGTCGCCGAAGAGCCGTCCACTTCAACTCGTCAGTTACTGTGAATGGTGATCGCTGTCCCGAGATGATAACGAACTTTTTGTGGTTCGAATGAGAAGATATGGATGTGAACGATATGTGGTTTCAACAGGTCGGTGCCACTTGCCAAACAGCTAAAAAAGCAATGGCTCTTATGTGCGACGAGTTTAATGGCCGTGTCATCTCACGTGGTGGCAATGGCAATTGGCCGCCATTATCATGTGATTTGACACCGTTGGACTTCTTTCTTTGGGGTTATTTGATAGACAGGGTGTACGTCGATAAGCCAGCAACAATTCAGGAGCTAAAGGATGAGATAACTCGGCACATTAACGGCGAACAACCTCAGTTATGCCTCAGCGTCATCAAACATTTGTATCATCGGATGGAGGTGTGCCGCCGAGGTCGCGGCGTCCATTTGGCCGTTATTTTGTTCTATACATAATTAAACCATACCATTATTATCATAATAAAAAGAAATGACACTAATTTCCTAAATAATTTTTTAATTGTACCAACCTTTACTTAGATAACTAAGCATCTACAAATATTTGGTTTATTTTATTAGTTATAAGCAGGGCAACCGGAAATATGCTACAGCATGTTTTTTTTACAACGAGATATTAACAAATGGGTAATGTATTTACACGTTTCATGGTCCTACAAGTGTTTTGAGACCTATTTGTTAGAGCATATTTTGGCATATTTTACCCATAACGTCATATTTCGGGAAATTTTAGTTTTAGGAGCATAATTTAAAAAAAACCTCATTTTTTAAAGCATAATTTATATTTTTTAGGCCATATTTTTTCAAAAATATCCCTCTTTAAGGATATTTTGTGTTTTTGACATTATTTTTTTTGTTCGTATAAACAAGTGTCTTTGCAACTTTGGTTTTTTAAAATGTAACTGCCAAATCATGTTTTACACAACTGTGAAATGTTAAACGTTTATTAATCTTTTAACGCGCTTTCTTATTCAATAAGTAATATAACATAAAAATGATGTGTTTTTCAACCACCACCGATTGCGACCCTGGACATAATGCCTAAAACTAATCCGACAAAAGCAGCAAATCTAAAGGCGGTTGTAGAAAAGTTTCCAGACTTACGAGCTGATGGTGGATTCCTCTATTCTAAAATCAGCAGCAAAGTTATTGCAGCAGATTTCAAGTGAAGCATCATGCGAAAAGCGGCAAACTTATTGAACTAAGTCATAGAAATGAAAATAAGCAGACCAAACAATTATTTTTGCCAGAATGTTCCGGTAGACTTTAAAAAGAACATGATTTTCAAGAAAAAACTGTGCCGAGCTTTTGGGTCTGCTGACATTCTACTTTACAAAATGAGAAATCAAAATATAAAAACACGATTTAAGGAATACACGGTTTTTTGAACTAACAGTTTTTTTTGAACAGTTTTTTGAACTAAACATTTAAAAATATTATATGGATGTCAATTATTGTATTAAGGTAATTGCAAGTAAGAAATTTTTACTAAATACAGCAGCCTTGGAAAGGGCTAATTACTCAACAATTGCTAGACTGTGGGACGACGCCATCAAAAATCTGGACGTCAACTTCAATAAGAATAATGTTTAGCTTTTTGTGACGGATGCAGTTCCATACATGGTAAAGGCTGCAAAAGCTATAGTGGCATTTTATCCGAAAGTGACGCATGTGACATGTATTGCTCATGGTGTCTGTCGATTGTGTGAATGTATAAGGAATTTTTATGAAAACGTGAATAAAACTATTGCTAATGTAAAGAGTTATTTTTAAAAGCTCCATGTAGAGAGGAACTTTTTAAACAAATGTTTCCAGACCTTGCATTACCTCCAGAAGCTATAACAACACGATGGGATACATGGCTTGAAGCAGTTAATTACTATGCCAACAATTATGAAGACATTTTATAGGTCCTAAGTGCATTAAACGATGAGGATGCACAATTCATTAAAACTTCAAAGGATGTCTTGACAGACCCCCAAACTAGATCTGACTTGATTTATATTGCTTTAAATTACAGTTTTATTGCAAAACATATTAAAATTTTGCAAACATCAGGTCTTACGCTTATTGAACAAGTTCAGGTGAATTAAGACACTTTTAAATTGATAGATAACACAGTGCAACACATTTTTTCGGCGGTGAACTAAACCAATATCAAATGATAACATTTGACGTCAGTAACAAAACCCTAAACTCCATTTTGCTCCGATACGTCGCAAATTTTTTTACAGTGGTTTAAAGTTTGATTTTTTTGGTCAAAAGTCGAATCAAAGTGTATGAAAAATCATCTGTAAAAATACGTTTGGGTTATTTCATGTCTTTGGAGACCTATATTAAAACAATCAGGGGAATATTTTCTCGGAACATTTGAACCCTCCAGCTCCCACCCGTATAGGACATTTTTGGCCCAATTTTGAAAAACTGTTTAAAAGTCAACTTTGGACGGAGGTCAAGGATTAGAATATTCTATAGAAATATTCTCCGGAAAACTTCACTAGGAGTCACCGAAGACAAATAACCTCTATGCGTCAAAGGTTCCAAAATAAAATCAAAATGAAATGTTAAAAAGTCTATTTTCAGGCAAACAGTGCAACGCACTTTTTCGGGAGTGAACCAAACCAAAATCAAACAATAGCATATGACTTCAGTAACAAAACCCTAAACTACATTTTGCTCCAATAAGTCACAATTTTGGTTTACAGTGGTTTAAAGTTAGATTTTTGGCCAAATGTCAAATAAAAGAAAATGATAAATCATGTGTAAAAAAAGATTTGGGATAGTTCATGACTTCGGAGACCAACATTAAAATTTTCCGGGGAATATTTCCTAGAAAATATTTATTTCTATTTTATTTTACTCAACATTTGTGTATGTAAATTTACCAAAACTACTAACAAAGTCTGAATTTAAAATAATATTGTTTAATTTTTAAGCTGTTTTTTTAATTTTAAATAAAAACTAGCTGACCGGGCAGACTTCGTCCTGCCTAAAGAAGTATTGACTGAAATTTAACTTTTTTTGGTTGGAATAAATCTTTGGGTTGTGTTAGTTTCTTTTGATATTCGCATCGAAATTTAACAACAATTTTGAGGTATATTAAAACATAATATAGTTATAATGACAGAAATTTATTGTAATGCTTTTGATAATAGAGTATGTATGGAAGAACCAAAGAAGTGTACATATTTTAATCAGTGGGTCATTCTACACGTGAACATGCAACATAAAGATGTTCATGCGAAAAATAACTCAATCATGTACTGCTTCTTAAATCCTATAATACGCTATCAAGGGGTTTGAAAGATTTTTTGTGTGTCATAGTACACTCATCCCTCATTATGATTTGACATGTTTGCAACATTTTTTAACTTGATAACTCATGTGCGGTTCTCGGAAAATTTAAATTGTTTGCTCTATTCTGCAACATCCAAAATAGCTGCGCAATACAGGAGGATGCCTGTAATGCACGATTGATGGGTAACTAATTAAGAATTTTATTACAACCCATTTTTCTTTTACTTTTAAGTAACCAATTTCATATAAAGGCACTTGCTAAAATGTCGGGATACATCAACACCAAAATGTATCAACTGAGCAAAGTTTCTCACTAATCATTGAATGCTCTCAACATCTCCCATAGCAACATTTCCTGACTATAGCAACATGTTGCTACAATAGGTCCAGGTAGATTAAAATATACAACTCCGACGAAAATAATAGTCGAGTTTTCAAGGTACATTTGATACTACTAATATGTACAGCTGGCAACGATTGACCGTTTTCAGTACTATTTCATTTTAATATGATATCGAAAAAAAGTACAATTTATGGTACGAGAAAACGTACAATCAAAAAGAATAGGCGATATTACAGTGTCATTATCGAGATATCGAAGTGTTATCGACTTACACCGAGCTAAAAAGAAGAGCTAGGAGAGAACAAACTTCCTTTTTCTGGAAAATACCAACTTGAAAAGACGTGCTAGATCTAAAATAAAAGTTGAAAGTGTCATCCAATAATCTTCAATTATAATTACAATCCTTTGTTGCTTACAATTAAAACTTTTAAAAAAGCTATTTGTATGACCAACGGCGAATAGTGTAAGGTAAATTTATAAACATATTATGTTTTCGGTATCAAACCATGAAATTTTATTACCAGCAGATTTAGTGAAAGCTCTACAAATTTCAACACTGTACCAATATATCGAGTGTTTCTGGCAATACACCCTGAGTTCAGGTAAATCCACGAATTTACCTCTGCTTTAAATTTAGGCAAGTGGAAACGGCTGAGCTTAGATTTGCTTGAGCGCATTAAATTTACACGAATTTTTTGTTAACTCATCTGTGCCAAGTAGTGCTTTAAACGTGGTCATTCATCAAACGCTATTCTATTGAGGTAAGGACAGAAGCTTAAAACGAATAATACTATTCTCTATAAAAAAAAAAAAAATCTTTTGTGCAGATCAGTGTGGTTACCATTCCTCTTTCATATACTGAAAGAGGATAGAACAATTTTTAAAACTCGTGTGACTGTTCCTGAAGCTTGCAAGTGAGCGAAGAGACCCAGTTAGAATTACATGGGAAAGCACAAAAAAACGAGGCGATAATCAACAACAAGTGACAATAACTAGAGTGTCGAGCATATTTTTAAGATATACCAGACGCTCATATAGCATTTTTTCATTTTACAACCAATCAAATAAGACCGAATTACGGCGGACTCCACCTGGAACCACGGATATATTGTAAAGAAAACATTGCATGATACTAGTATAAAAGCTAAAAGAAGATGTAGCGTAAGGTTTTAAGGCAATTTATTACTTATTTTTAATATAACAAATTATTATAGTTCTTTTACGGCATGGAAGAAAACATCAGTAAGTTACATCTAAATTAATATCACCACCACTACTCATCATATCTAGCACTTCACCAAATCATCAATGCTGTTTTGGAAACGCTGAGGCCTCATCGCATCATAAAACACATAATATGGGTGAGTTTTTGTTAAGTGCTTCTTTATATATATAACTCATCAAAACCATATCTCATTCAACAAATAAGTAAAAATATCGAGATGGTAGTCATAATTACAAGACACTCTGTTAGAGTAAATAATCGTAAATAGTTTTTTTTTCTCAGAGTGGTCTTTGTTTTTGTTTTGTTTTTTTATTCTTATATATTTCGTAATTTTTTATAACTATTGATAGTATCTTCCATGTACCTAATTATTACTTTTCCATTTCTCTCTCGTTATCTCTCTCTTTCCCATGAATATACTTATCATAGTTGTTCAATGTCATTCATAAAAAAGTCATTGCATATTTCTTCTTTTATTCATTCAAAATCTCTCTTTGTTTTCATTCATAATTTTGTTTAAGTTCATTACTTATAATTGCTATTCACCATTTCGTCCAGTTACACATAACATGTTTAGACAGAATGGATTTAGCACTTGTTTTTTTTTTTGCATTATAATCTACAAAAAATTAATATCTTAAATAATTCATAAATGTGTATTAAATCTTAGGGACAAGTTATTACATAAAAGAACAGGAATTCCATTTTTTTTATTTCTTTGTTTTTTTTTCTAATATATCTAAGAATATAATATAGTAATAAGATAATGTTTATATACTACAAATTATTTTTAAAATGAAGTAAAATAATAAGAGAAAATATGAATTGCTAAATTTTTACATATGTTTTCTTGGATGGTATGATAGGTCAGTGAAGTCTCCGGCTTAGGGTCCCTAAAATATTTAATTCCGCATAGGGAGTGGTAGGTGTGGGCATAGTGGCATGATTATCGGTCCATCTAGATAATCTCTGTGAAAAGGTGTATGATCAATACCTTGTGTTTTAATATAATCTCATCATTTATAACCATATCGGGGTTTATATTTGTGGTATATGGTTGTGACGGTCCATTTTAAATTGTAGAGTATGTAATATACCGGGAGTCAAAAAAATTACAAATGTAGTGAAACAGATATTTGCAAAAGAAAACACGAACTTCCCCAAAACCGACTGATCGCTAGCGAATCAAAGGCTCCCATCGTTTTCTCTTGACTAATATTTAGACGCACTTTAATATCAAATCGGGTCCTTAGAAACTTCTAGTGAAATACGCAGTCCTGTCGTATAAAATTTGAACACTAATTGTATGAACATTACATATATGGCGCCCAACGTGGGGCCGAAAGTTTCCAAATTTTGGTAGCATTTCGGTTCCGAATCTTTTGTATTAGTTTGAGTAGATTTCATATTACCTGTGTGATTTAAGAATTTTTTAGAGTGACACGATTCTTGAGATAAATGAATAAGTTTCTAAGGATTGTAGACTCTTGAGGTATAGTAGTTCGAGACTCTAACCGAGAAGCCTCTTTTTATTGATTTTTCGGAATAGTTGTTGCTGCTATTAAAGTAACTAATGACCACGTAGGTTTTAAAATAATTAAGTTTTAAAAGGTCAAAGTAAAAAGGCATCCGCACCTAATTTTTATAATGGAATATGTTTTTTTTTTGGCGATGTGCCAAAGAACATCCGATAAAATTTAGGAAAGTAAATCGAGAACAATGACTTTCGTGGATTTGTAACTTTGACATTGACAAGTTTAATTATATAAATTTTCATTTCATAGACTGGTTTTGTACTTTTGTATTGATCATATTTAACGCCTTTGTCCTGACCTAGAATACCATACCAGAAAACAAATTAAGTGATACTTAGTTCGTTGCATAAAGTAAATTATTTTTATATATTGATACCTATAGGACATTAAAACAAACATGTCTCTAATGCATTCACCATCTCAGTTACATTGTGCATCCCAATGGCAAGATCGTTCTGTTCTTTCTCCCGCTTCTTGTTCTGGTACTCAGTGTGAACAAAGCTGTTCGATTTGTAGTGAAGCTTTGAATGACAAGAATGAGTGTCTGATTATAGTACGATGCAAACATACCTTTCATAGGGAATGTATAGAGAACCAATTATCCGTAGAAAATCTTTGTCCAGTGTGCAAACAACCTTGTGAATTAGCGGACCTTCAAAAGATGTCTAACCCGTGTAGACCTAATAAACCAAAGGGAAAGCTTCGTGGTGCAATGGCAAAACAATACCACACTAGAAGTCATAGTAGAAATCTTTTTCAAGACCAGCAAACTTCAATATTAGATGTTAGTAACAATGGCCCACAGGGTCTTAGAACGCCAACTAATGGTGGAACAGTCCCCGGAATTCCTGTTACACCGAATCGGAATAACTCGCGAGACAATATCAATCCAATAAATCTGGATTATAGTCAAATTAATCAATTAATTGAAACAAATATGAGAATGTTACAAAGCCTTAACCTTGTTTCAAATGTAAATGATAGAAATAGTGGTCAGAATAATGTTTCAAATACTAATGATCAACATGTTCCAAGTGGGGTATTTGGGGGTAATGCTCAAAGCGTTCCGCATGTTTCGGAAAGACCAATGCAATTTACGCAACCTCAACGACAATACTCTAATTACAGCAATGGGTCATTTAATTCAGTAAATTTGAACACGGATAAGATAACGTCCATTATTCAGAATTGGGGATTGAAATTTGATGGTTCATCCTCCATGAATGTAGAAGAATTTTTGTACAGATTACGTTCTTTGACAAAAGTGAATTTTAATGGTGATTTTTCAGTTATTTGTAATAATCTTCACATATTATTGACCGATAAAGCTAGAGCTTGGTTTTGGCGATACCACAAGCAGGTAGAGGTTATAACGTGGGAAGCTTTTTGTGAGGCAATTAAGGTACAGTTTAAGGATTTTAAATCGGCTTTCGATATTCAAGAGGAGATTCGTAATCGGAAGCAGAAGCCTGGTGAATCATTTGACACGTTTTTTGAGACAATATCTGGCATGATGGATAGGTTACCTTCTCCATTAACGGAACAAGAGTTAATCGAAATTGTCACTCGTAATCTGCGACCAGAAGTGCGACATGAACTGCTCTATATTCAGGTTAGCTCAATTTCTCATCTGCGTAAACTCGTACAGATGAGGGAAAGCTTTCTCAATGATGACTACGTCAGAAAAAACTTTACCATTCGAAACTCAAATACAGTAATGCCAAGAAGACAGATTTCTGAAATAGATGGAGAACTTGATCTTCCAAATTACAGTCCACTTGGTAGTCAAGATATTTCAGTAGATGATATACATCAAATTGCCCCGAAATCACAGTGCTGGAATTGCGATCAAACAGGACACCACTGGGAGGATTGTCTCCACGATCGAGCAATTTTTTGTTATGGTTGTGGTGCCAAAAATACTTATAAACCTCAATGTGCTAAATGTTCCCAACGCAGGGCAAAAAACTACAAGGCTTCAGCTCCGGTGAAGGAGCTAATTTAAATAAAACAGGATGTTCTAAGAGTTTGAATAATCCTGACCAATTTGATAAAACGATACAAAATAATGACACAAATTCGAATAAAATTTATAATGAAAATGTAAGTAACACCGATTTTTCCGGTTACCAGATTCTAAAGAGAGATTTTGTCAGACCAAACGAAGACGAAGATTGTGATAAAATTATCTATCCTAAGCTGCCTTATCACCAACGATGGGAAAAATACATCACTAAAAGAAATTCAATCTTTGGAAAAGAGTCAATAGCGGAAATACATTACCACAGGCAAAAACGTTCGACAATTAGAATGAGAAATTTTTATAAAAGACTAAAACTTTGTGCGAAACTTTTAATTTCAGCTATTGTGACTAACCCAAATGATCAAAGATACTATGCACAAGTTTCCTTCTTAAACTTTTCCGAATATGGTTTGTTAGATACTGGAGCAAGTATTAGTTGCATAGGATCTGACCTAGCGTTAACAAATTTTTCAAAATTTTCTCAATTCTCGAAATGTAAAACCCATGTAAAGACTGCTGATGGTGCGGTTCAACAAGTCACTGGCTGGATTAATGTGGATATAACTTTTAAAGATCAGATTCGAAATTTAAACCTTTTCATAATTCCTACTATATCGCAGAGGTTAATTTTGGGTATAGACTTTTGGAAGGCCTTTAATTTAATGCCGAATATTATTGAGTCAGTAGATGTAATTCATAAGTCTGTATTAAATAACGGATCGTCAGTTTTTAATGTAAATGTCGAAAAAACCTCTAGTAATGAGCAATCAGAAGAAGCAACGCAATCTATCAAAGAAAACTACTACCCATTGACGCCAAGTCAAACGCAACAGTTAAACACTGTCATTTCACTATTCCCAAACTTTGATAAAGAAGGATTGGGGAGGACAACTTTAATAAAGCATGATATAGATGTTGGAAACACCAAACCAATTAAACAAAGATTCTATCCCGTTTCTCCGGCGGTAGAAAAGATTATATATCAAGAAATTGACAGGATGTTAGCTTTAGGAGTAATTGAAAAATCATCCTCACCCTGGAGTTCACCAATGAGGTTGGTCATAAAACCAAAAAAGGTTCGCCTTTGCTTAGATGCAAGAAAGGTGAATGCTGTCACTAACAAAGACGCTTATCCTTTACCATCCATTGAAGGAATATTAGCTCGCCTGCCGAAGGCTAATCTAATATCTAAGTTAGATCTTAAAGACGCTTATTGGCAGATTGGGCTTACCGATAGCGCCAAGGCTCTTACAGCGTTCACAGTCCCAGGTAGACCGCTCTACCAGTTCGTGGTTATGCCATTTGGACTGTGCAACGCACCCCAAACAATGTGCCGTTTGATGGATGAGATCATACCGCCTGATCTCAAAAGTAGCGTGTTTGGTTATTTGGACGATTTGATAATTGTTTCTGAAGATTTTCCTCAACATTTAGCTGTTTTAGTGAGAATAGCTGAACAATTTAGAAAAGCAAATCTTACTTTGAATGTAGGCAAAAGTCACTTTTGTGTGACTCGTGTAAAATATCTTGGGTACGTGATTGGAGACGGTGGTATTACCACTGATGCTGAAAAGGTCAGCTCCATTAATAATTGGCCCATACCAAAAACAATAAGACAAGTAAGAGGATTTTTAGGGCTTGCTGGCTGGTACAGAAGGTTTATTGAGAACTTTTCATCAATAGTCTTTCCCATTACCGAAACGTTGTGCAGCAAAAAGAAGTTCGTCTGGACAAATGAGGCACAGAATGCTTTTGACGAGATCAAACGGTGTCTTAGCTCAGCGCCAGTTCTTACTAACCCTGACTTCTCAAAAAAGTTTTATGTGCATTGTGATGCCAGCGACTTTGGTATCGGTGCTGTACTTATACAGCTGGACGACGAGGGACAAGAGAAACCAGTCGCATTTATGAGTAGGAAATTAAACTCAGCCCAACGAAATTATAGTGTAACTGAGAGAGAATGTCTTGCTGCAGTGGAAGCCTTACACAAATTTCGATGTTACTTAGAGCTACAAGAATTCGAAGTGGTTACCGACCACTCGAGCCTTGTCTGGCTAATGAGGCAACCAAATCTCTCAGGTAGATTAGCTCGATGGGTATTAAAACTTCAGGCATTTAAGTTCAGTATAAGTCATCGCAAAGGAAAGGAAAATATCGTACCAGATGCGCTGTCAAGGATACACTGTGATGCGATATTCGCAATAGAATCCTCTGGCCCTGAAATTGACCTCAGTTCCCCCTGTTTTGACAGCAAAGAATACACTGACCTAAAAACCAAAATTCGACAAGATCCGATAAAATATCCAGATATAAAAATAGTCGACCGATTTGTATATATTCGAACCCAACACTACGATGGTGTTGAGGAAAATGAGCAAAATTGTTGGAAGCTTTGGGTGCCACGAGACCTTAGAAGTGATCTAATTATTCAGCATCACACTTCACTTACCTCAGCTCATGGAGGCATGGGCAAAACCATTAACTTGTTAAGACGATATTTCTTTTGGCCTGGTTTAGTCAAAGATGTCCGTAATGTTATAAGAGATTGTAATATTTGTAAATCGACGAAAGCTCCAAATTTCGTTATGAAACCAGAAATGGGCAACCAAATCATAACTTTAAGGCCTTTTCAACGACTCTATATAGATTTGTTAGGTCCTTATCCTCGCAGTAGAACTGGAAATATTGGACTTCTCATAGTTTTAGATCATTTAACGAAATTTCACTGGCTTCAGCCACTCAAAAAATTTACATCCAAACATATAATGGAATACCTTGAAAAACAGATTTTCCATTGCTATGGGGTGCCTGAGATAATAGTATCTGACAATGGGTCGCAATTTAAAGCGAACGATTTGAATGCGTTCTTTACATCACTTGGTATTCAACATGTGTACACCGCTTTATATTCCCCACAAGCCAATGCGTCGGAACGTGTGAATCGTTCCCTGATTGCAGGTATTCGTGCATATTTGAAAGACGATCATACGAGGTGGGATGAACACATCAGTAGTATTAGTTGTGCTTTAAGGAATTCACGGCATGAATCTATAAACACATCTCCATATCACGCCTTATTCGGCTATGATATGGTAACACACGGCTCATCATATGTACTTCTAAAAAACTTAAAATTGCTAGAAGAACCGTGTTATAAATTATCCCAGGATGATAACCTGCAACTAATCCGCAAGAAGTTACATAAACATATAAAACTATCATATGAACAAAATCAGCAGAGATACAATTTGAGGTCCAGGCCAAGGATATTTGAAGTTGGAGACGAAGTTTTGCGACGTAATTTCGTGCAAAGTTGCGCAGAAAAAAAATTTAATGCTAAATTAGCCCCTTTATTTGTAAAGGCACGCGTTAAGGAAAGGCTTGGTAAGCACTATTATGTGCTTGAAGATTTACAGGGGAAAAATATAGGAACCTTTCATGCGAAAGATATCCGTCAATGATCAGCTTAAAATCGTACTTTTTCTGCCTAATCTGTTGCATAAATTTTACAGATTATGCAGTTTTGTAATGCACGATTGATGGGTAACTAATTAAGAATTTTATTACAACCCATTTTTCTTTTACTTTTAAGTAACCAATTTCATATAAAGGCACTTGCTAAAATGTCGGGATACATCAACACCAAAATGTATCAACTGAGCAAAGTTTCTCACTAATCATTGAATGCTCTCAACATCTCCCATAGCAACATTTCCTGACTATAGCAACATGTTGCTACAATAGGTCCAGGTAGATTAAAATATACAACTCCGACGAAAATAATAGTCGAGTTTTCAAGGTACATTTGATACTACTAATATGTACAGCTGGCAACGATTGACCGTTTTCAGTACTATTTCATTTTAATATGATATCGAAAAAAAGTACAATTTATGGTACGAGAAAACGTACAATCAAAAAGAATAGGCGATATTACAGTGTCATTATCGAGATATCGAAGTGTTATCGACTTACACCGAGCTAAAAAGAAGAGCTAGGAGAGAACAAACTTCCTTTTTCTGGAAAATACCAACTTGAAAAGACGTGCTAGATCTAAAATAAAAGTTGAAAGTGTCATCCAATAATCTTCAATTATAATTACAATCCTTTGTTGCTTACAATTAAAACTTTTAAAAAAGCTATTTGTATGACCAACGGCGAATAGTGTAAGGTAAATTTATAAACATATTATGTTTTCGGTATCAAACCATGAAATTTTATTACCAGCAGATTTAGTGAAAGCTCTACAAATTTCAACACTGTACCAATATATCGAGTGTTTCTGGCAATACACCCTGAGTTCAGGTAAATCCACGAATTTACCTCTGCTTTAAATTTAGGCAAGTGGAAACGGCTGAGCTTAGATTTGCTTGAGCGCATTAAATTTACACGAATTTTTTGTTAACTCATCTGTGCCAAGTAGTGCTTAAAACGTGGTCATTCATCAAACGCTATTCTATTGAGGTAAGGACAGAAGCTTAAAACGAATAATACTATTCTCTATAAAAAAAAAAAAAATCTTTTGTGCAGATCAGTGTGGTTACCATTCCTCTTTCATATACTGAAAGAGGATAGAACAATTTTTAAAACTCGTGTGACTGTTCCTGAAGCTTGCAAGTGAGCGAAGAGACCCAGTTAGAATTACATGGGAAAGCACAAAAAAACGAGGCGATAATCAACAACAAGTGACAATAACTAGAGTGTCGAGCATATTTTTAAGATATACCAGACGCTCATATAGCATTTTTTCATTTTACAACCAATCAAATAAGACCGAATTACGGCGGACTCCACCTGGAACCACGGATATATTGTAAAGAAAACATTGCATGATACTAGTATAAAAGCTAAAAGAAGATGTAGCGTAAGGTTTTAAGGCAATTTATTACTTATTTTTAATATAACAAATTATTATAGTTCTTTTACGGCATGGAAGAAAACATCAGTAAGTTACATCTAAATTAATATCACCACCACTACTCATCATATCTAGCACTTCACCAAATCATCAATGCTGTTTTGGAAACGCTGAGGCCTCATCGCATCATAAAACACATAATATGGGTGAGTTTTTCATAAGTGCTTCTTTATATATATAACTCATCAAAACCATATCTCATTCAACAAATAAGTAAAAATATCGAGATGGTAGTCATAATTACAAGACACTCTGTTAGAGTAAATAATCGTAAATAGTTTTTTTTTCTCAGAGTGGTCTTTGTTTTTGTTTTGTTTTTTTATTCTTATATATTTCGTAATTTTTTATAACTATTGATAGTATCTTCCATGTACCTAATTATTACTTTTCCATTTCTCTCTCGTTATCTCTCTCTTTCCCATGAATATACTTAT
Source organism: Muscina levida (assembly GCA_964034835.1). Taxonomy (NCBI): domain Eukaryota; kingdom Metazoa; phylum Arthropoda; class Insecta; order Diptera; family Muscidae; genus Muscina; species Muscina levida. Next base: position 63,964 of record CAXIUB010000303.1, on the reverse strand, counting down.
CATAGTTGTTCAATGTCATTCATAAAAAAGTCATTGCATATTTCTTCTTTTATTCATTCAAAATCTCTCTTTGTTTTCATTCATAATTTTGTTTAAGTTCATTACTTATAATTGCTATTCACCATTTCGTCCAGTTACACATAACATGTTTAGACAGAATGGATTTAGCACTTGTTTTTTTTTTTGCATTATAATCTACAAAAAATTAATATCTTAAATAATTCATAAATGTGTATTAAATCTTAGGGACAAGTTATTACATAAAAGAACAGAAATTCCATTTTTTTTATTTCTTTGTTTTTTTTTCTAATATATCTAAGAATATAATATAGTAATAAGATAATGTTTATATACTACAAATTATTTTTAAAATGAAGTAAAATAATAAGAGAAAATATGAATTGCTAAATTTTTACATATGTTTTCTTGGATGGTATGATAGGTCAGTGAAGTCTCCGGCTTAGGGTCCCTAAAATATTTAATTCCGCATAGGGAGTGGTAGGTGTGGGCATAGTGGCATGATTATCGGTCCATCTAGATAATCTCTGTGAAAAGGTGTATGATCAATACCTTGTGTTTTAATATAATCTCATCATTTATAACCATATCGGGGTTTATATTTGTGGTATATGGTTGTGACGGTCCATTTTAAATTGTAGAGTATGTAATATACCGGGAGTCAAAAAAATTACAAATGTAGTGAAACAGATATTTGCAAAAGAAAACACGAACTTCCCCAAAACCGACTGATCGCTAGCGAATCAAAGGCTCCCATCGTTTTCTCTTGACTAATATTTAGACGGACTTTAATATCAAATCGGGTCCTTAGAAACTTCTAGTGAAATACGCAGTCCTGTCGTATAAAATTTGAACACTAATTGTATGAACATTACATGCCATAGCCAACACGATCAAACATTTTGCAAAATCAACAATATCAAAACCCATTAGTGCAATAAGGAAATAAAATCCTCCACACTCATTCGTAACTACTAATATTACACTGTTGTATGACGTTCGTCGATCTAAATGTAATAGAATGCAGATTTGAGAAATGTTTAAATTCGTGATTATTCGATTTTTTCTGCCGTAGATCTCAGTTACATACACCACTGGTCTCAAAAAATTGCATACCAAATATCAAGACGAATAGTGCTGCAGTCCTTCAGCTATTGCTTTTGGGAAACAAAATTTGGCAGGTCTACCCCTTATGCTTCATCACGAATATTGGTGTTTATTCCACATCCTATTTCAAATCCCCCCTTTTCCTTGAGAATACGTATATTAACCTTAATTGAATCCACAACAAATTCCATTACCATTCGCAAAATTACGTCCTACGGGCGGAGCCACGGAGGCCATCAGATATTGCACTTTTACAAATTAGGTCCTATGAGTAGGGCTATTCCCACTAATCTAGTACTTCAGATACCGCACTTTAACAAATTAGCTCATGGCGGCGGGATCACGCCTTATAATCTAATCCTGCCAGTTTTTGACCTGATAATATTGCATCCACACCTGATTTAAAGCCACTTATTTTAGTAGTACGCCAGATATTGCATTTTTGTTAATAGGGTGGAATGGATTGGCCTCACCTCAGAGACATCAGTTAAATGCTGTAGCATCCACTGAGTTTCAAACAAACTCAATTTAAATCTTATATGCATACATAAATATACCATTTGTCTGTGAAAATTCAAATATTGACAAATTTAACATTGACATACTATTTAAATTTTCACAATTTAAAACTTTTGAACATATTTTGTATGGGAAAATCGAAAATCGACTCAATAAATGGACCACATGATTCAAATGCAATGTTAAAGTAACCTATAACGATCCTCGAAAGATTGTCTTTCTATTGATCCCGGTTTGTTGCACATCGGTTGGGTAGTTTTGAAGTCTATAGTGGACATACGTAGAAACAAATGTTCACTTTTATATATTTTAAATAAAAATATTTCTAATTCATATGAAAAAAATTCTATGACTTTCATTTTTTAGGGCATGTTTTTGTTGATTTTTAGGTCATATTTTGCCATTTTTCAGGTCATATTTTATGCGCATAAAACACGATTTTTTGGACATATTTCCGGTTGCCCTGGTTATAAGTAAGGTACTAAAAGGGATATGTTAATCATTTTGTTAGTCAAGTCATGCAATGGAATATTAAGAAAATAATAATGTCTTCTTAATCTTCACACTAATCTGTTTATAAAAAAACAATAGGTAAATTTGTATCGGAGGTACCAGAAGGGGTACTCCACTGTAGTCCAGATTCATTTTCAAGTCACAGTTTAAATAACAGTTGACATGTGCGATGTTTAACTACTTTCTATGCACGTATGAGTAGGTACCATAAAGATTACTACATATTGTAGTTTCCCAACCCATCAGCGGAAAAGCCGAGGCATTGAGAAATAGGCCAACAAACATACCTTCAAAGACAGTTTGCTGACATTCAAGTACGCCTTCTTTTACCAGGCATACACACAGGCTATAGTTAGTCCTTCCCTTAGGCTAACAAAAAAGTCCATATACATGCACATATCGTTTCTAAAAAGAGACCTACAATGAAGCCTTATGCAAGAGTTAGAAAAGATCCCCCCGAAGGTCTTCTTTCCCTCCTGTGTACCTTACAAACAATCCGTAGACGTGCACAAAGGACATGCAAACTTCCCTGCCTTAAATTGATGCTCATAGCCGCGCACAATTCACTCCTGCAATTAGGCCTGTTGGAAGGCCTCTTATGGGAGGTAAGATGGCTGTTGTTGTTGAAAGCCACATTTTTAATATTCGTCGTCAAACAAGATGTTTTGTGTAAAAATTGCATTAAAATAAGTGGAATGTTAATGTAAATACCATACACATTAAATTTTCTCTAGGACGGAGAGACTGTCCAGGCCTTATGCTGAACAATAGATCTATTCTACAAATTTAAGCAGTCAAATATCTTAGATTACACATTGATAGGAGATTAACATGGAAAAACCACATTAAAGCTAAGAAGGAACAACTTAAAATTAACACTGGCAAGCTCTTTTGGTTAATCGTAACTTGGCACTCAGAACAAAATTTTAATCTTCAAAACTATACTAAATCCTGTGTGGACGTCCGTTATACAACTATGGAGAACTGCTAGGAACTCCAACATCGAAATACTGTAAAGATACCAATTCATGACGATCATCATATCCCATACGTCAACAGATTTAGCGCTAAATACTTAGATAAACTGAGTAATCATGTAAACCCGCTGGCTATATCACTACTAGATGATACACATAAAGTTCGAAGGCTCAAGAGACACCACGTATTAGGTCTACCATTTTGGAAGTAAATTTAACTACAAGTTACTCATGTAACATATTAATTTATATGTTTGTTTTTGTTACTGATTTAAAAGAATTTGGATAGCCACACTAAAAAATTAGATTTTATTTTGTTTTTAAATACGATCTCTCTGTTACTTAATATATATTAAAAAATTTGCTTGTTATCCTTGAATGGATAGATTGTAAATAAAGAATTATATGCAAAAAAAAAATAGTAAGAAAGTTTCAGTCGGGAAAACCGACTTACATATACCCTGACCCTAGTAAAACACAAAATCTTTTGGTATATTGATATTATTAATCGATTTCTGAAGTGGGCGGTGTGGTACATTTGTGTGGGAGGTACTAGAAGGGGCGTGGCTAGACTTCCATTTTTTGCTTCAAAACTTTATCGTGCTTGAGCTTTACTAAATGTATAATTCGGTCAAGATCGCGCTGGGTGTATTGATATTATTACTCCAACTCTAAAGTAGGCGGAATGGTACATTTGTTTTGGAGGTACCAGAAGGGGCGTGACTAGGCTTCCAATTTTTTCTCCAAAACTTTAACCTGTTATAGCTTAACAAAATAAAGAATTTGGGTACGATCGTGTCGATTATATTGATATTACTACTCTCTTTCTAAAGTCGGGGGAATAGTAAATTTGTATGGGAGGTACCAAGAGTGGCGTGGCTAGGTTTACAAATTGTTCTTCAAAACTTTATCCTGATATAGCTTAACAAAATACAGAATTTGGACACGATCGCGTTGGGTGTATTGATATTATTACTCTCTTTCTAAAGTGGGCGGAGTGGTACATTTGTAGGGTAGGTACCAGAAGGGGAGTGGCTTGACTTCCAGATTTTTATCTCCAAAACTTTTTTCATTCCTAAGTACAGAATTTGGGCACGATCGCGTTGGGTGTATTAATAATATAAATCGATATATAAAATGGGCGGCACCGGATGGTACCAGAAGGGCATAGCTAGACTTCCAATTTTTTCTCCAAAACTTTATCCTCATTTAGTTTTACTAAATACAGAATTTAAACACAATCGCGTTGGGTAATATACCCATATATTATTACTCAATTTCTAAAGTGGGCGGAAAGTGCGTACCAGCTGGACAAACGAACATGGCTCAAACGACTTTAAAAGTCATGAATCAAATTTGGTTCAGAGAAACTTTGGATCTAGAGTGACTGCAACTATGTGTTACACTTTTGGGTCGTATCAAATGATATATACCCTCCTACCCGTAGCGTGAGAATATAAATAGACGTTATTTTTACGCTTTTTTCTACTCCTGCATACTTTTTATGAGTTGAGTCTTTTTTATATTAAGGTATCGAAATATTGTATTAATATCCGAAAAAATTTAACTAATTATGAAGATGAAATTTGGTATATATGTTGTTCGTATAGTTAGAATTACAGCCAGGGTGAAAGTGGGCGGTGCCACGACCTCTTTTAAAAAATCGCTCTAACGACTTCTCTAATAGACCGATTAATACGAAAATTTTACCAAGTGGTACTGTTGACCTGTTGATAGTCCTTGGCTATATTTGGTTGTGATTGGATAAAGGGGCGTGGCACCGCCCATACAACTTGAAAATCAAAAGGGCTATATCTCATGAACTATCAGAGGTATGAAGAATTACAGACAGTGGGCAAGTAGGCGGTACCACGCCCTCTTTTAAAAAATCACTCTAACGGCTCTTCTAATAGGCCGATTGATACGAAAATTTTACCAAGTGGTACTGTTGACCTGTTGATAGTCCTTGGCTATATTTGGTTGTGATTGGATAAAGGGGCGTGGCACCGCCCATACAACTTGAAAATCAAAAGGGCTATATCTCATGAACTATCAGAGGAATGAAGATGAAATTTGGTATATATGTTGTTCGTATAATTAGAATTACAGCCAGGGTGAAAGTGGGCGGTGCCACGCCCTCTTTTAAAAAATCACTCTAACGGCTTTTCTAATAGGCCGATTGATACGAAAATTTTACCAAGTGGTACTGTTGACCTGTTGATAGTCCCTGGCTATATTTGGTTGTGTTTGGATAAAGTGGCTTGGCACCGCCCATACAAAGTGAACATCGAAAGGGCTATATCTTATGAACTATCAGAGGTATGAAGATGAGCTTTGGGATGTATTTATATTGTTGGAGCAGTATTAATTACTGTCAGGGAGGAAGAAGGCGGTGCCACACCACTTTTTCAAAAATCGCTCTGACAGCTTATACAATAGACAGATTTCTAAGATAATTTTAAAAAGTGGTACTGATGTCCTGTTGTTAGTCACTGGCTGTACTCAGTTGTGACTGGATAAAGGAGCGTGGCACCGCCCATACAACTTTAAAGTAAAAAAGACTGTATCTCAAGAACTAACAGAGGGATGAAGATGTGATTTGTTACATATGTTGTTGTTGTAGTATGAATTACAGTCAGGGTTGAAGTGGGCTGTTCCACACCCCTTTTAAAACAAATAGTAAAAACTGTCAAAATTCCACAGAATATTGCTGTTCGCCTAGAGATATGAACAGTTAGGTGGACCAATTTTTTTTATTTGCAAAAATCGTAACTAAGATCGAAATCTACGATGAATTGTAAGAAAATTTCACCAATAAACTCTGTGTCTAAAATAAATTTCTTTGGTGTTTAAATGAGCACAAACCGATAATATCAGATATATATTTTTTGAGACCTTCTGCGTAAAACTAACTTCCCATCAAACTAAATGAGGTATTACAGAAGCAAATCTATGTATTGGTTAAAAAGTTATGGCCTCTGAGAGTAAGCATACAGAAATACAATATATTAAGTTTTTTTAAATCTTTTTTCAGAATATTGGGCGGGATCCAAAACAATGTCAAAAATATACTATTCGTCTTGGTCTCCAAACATCGGAATGGTAGGTAAAAATTAGAGCCGGGGCCTATAGGTCTGAAGTAACTGAATAGTTGCTCATTGCTAAAATAATATCTCTAGCTGAAATCTTCACGCTTCTCAGCGCGAACTAGGAATTGGTTTTAGACATATAGTTTCTAAGTGTTCATCGTGCTAAGAATTCATCGTACATTTCGATACTGGTATACTATTACCACGTTTTTTTTTTTCGTCGCGAGCAAATTGAACCGCCCTAATGAACAGGCTATTTGGAACTTAATAAGTAAAAAGTGCCAAGGCGCTGCCCATGCACTTCAATAGTTAAATTTTTAAAGAGTATCAAATAATGGTCCGTACACCAGGTAGTTGAAGACACATAGTAGCTGCGCAGACTAAAACAGTGATTTATGATTTAGGAGAGCGAATCGGTAATAAAATCGGTAATACTGGAAAACACCTTTTGTTTTATTGGATCACAATTAAAATTTTTAGAGTATGTCAGAGGTAACATTAGCAAACATTTGTAAATAACCTATGTATGGAGTAATTTTTTTTTTACGTATAGAACTTCTTATAGTTATAAGTTTAAATCTAGCTGTCATACTAATGAAGTGTGATAGACTTCCTTTTAGTATACTTTGGAAAATCACCATGTAAATTTATTTTCAAAATGCACGTTCTATTCGCTATACTTATGGAGCCCTTTGTGAAGTTGAGTTGAGGGTGCATATAACGATCCATCTGAGTAGCTACTAGAAGCCATCGACGCTGTAGACGTAATTGTGACAGGGGACTCGAATTTATTGAACCGACGCCTTTCTCAGCAACTCGGTCTCTGCAAATGCTGAGTAAAGATCTTGGCCTACATTCATATAAAATTTAACAGGTAGAAGAACTAGAGCCAGTGGACGATCAATTGATTTTTTTTATTTATCATGTCATTGCAAATTATTTGAACGAGAAATGGTTCCAACACGACGGCATAATATGCCATGCAGCGCGTGAGACCTTCACTTTGTAAAGCCAAACGTTAGTGACCGAATTATCTCAAAAAATGGTAATACGAGTTCAATACAAAAATAGTTTTCCGGAATATTCTTGATCCGTGTGAGAAGAAGACATGACTAAAGAAGTTTTTATGGCTAAAGGCATGAAGCTTTAAACGTTATTTTCATTTGCGGTCAATAGGCGGAGAATTACAAAAGTGTTTTTATTCCCAAAGAGATACTTAGTATCCGCTACTACAGATCAAAATAAAAATTAAATTTTTTATCCTTAGCAGAATGTCTGTTTCCGATTTGTGGAAGAAGTGGTTTTTCGCCTTACATACAGAAAAAACTTAATCTACATGTCGGCACTATAGATATGACTTTGCTGATTAACTTTTTATTAGCATTTACAACAATAAAACGTAATTGGTTAACTTCCATGTTAAGGACTTACTTCAAATTAGTTACATAAGTTAATGAACTCAACATATTATTGTCGAGCTTAAGTACAGTTTTCAAAGTACTTTGTAGACCTAAATGTGAAATATATTACAAGTTAATATGCAATAGCGAAGCATTGCCGGGCCCACTATTGTTAAATAGAATAATTTGCATCTATTTTTATTTCCTTCTATAAATGCTGGAATGGAGGACTGAAAGCTGGCATGCAGTAGAAATTTGAAGGGTAGGGCTTTTGACTGCCTTTGAAAGCCTGCAAGAAGGAATGCAAAGCCCCATATTTTGTTGCTGGGAATTTCTGTCTACATAAACGAAACTCATAAGAAGCAACAGCTCTGTCGAATTGTAAACTGTGAAAATGTTGTGTTCTCCCAAGAATCTTGCTCTCATGCTATCCCAACAATCATTAAGCATTTTTTCCCTGTCTGTACTTGTGTTGAATGTGAAACAAGAGTGCGTGTGTTGCTTCCATAACACTTAAAAGGAGAAATATTTAATTTTATCGGCTACGATACGTAAACATACAGCTCAGACAAAGTTTCACTATGAACAACAAATGTTTACGGGAATTATATAGTCTACTAGCTGACCCGGCAAACGTTGTTCTGCCATACACCTTTGGACCCGGCAAACTTCGTCTCGCTCCTAAGGTAACGCATTTATATAATAGTAAAATACAGATAGTTCAAGTTTTAATCTGATTTACTTGAATTTAATCGAAATCTGTGAAGAGCGATCTGATATACAATGTTTTCCGATTTGTTTCCTGCGTAAAAACAAACAATGAAGACTGTTTGCCAACACGCAAACAAACAACGCACAGCTGACCATGTGAAAAGCAGGGAAATTCGAGGTTGATTCCACAAATTTTCATCGTTAGATCATCTGCCTCCAATGCTCGTTTATGCGCCATCGTGCATTATTCCAAATAATGATTAAGCATTCCCGCAACAATTTCGCTACACGTTGTGTTGTCAACCGTGAGAAGAAAGCGGAATGTGCAGTTCGATTGTGGAAGCAATACCAAAGTATGCAACAGCTAACTTAATTGCGATCTTGACGGAATTGTTGCTAGAATCAACGAAATTGCGAATCTCTTGCCTGTCCAACCGGCATCATCGAGAAAGTAAATGCTTCCGTTCCAATGTCAACAACTTTCATCATTGAATCGTACACATTCGTTTGCTCGGCAGTTAAGAGCGCCACATTTGTTCGGACTCTTTCAGTCAGCTCAACTCCATCAAAGTCTTGTTCTTGTTGCAATTCGCGATTGAATGCATCATGCATTGAACGATTTTGCGCTGGTATTCCCAATTTCGACAGTAGACTGCCACACATTAGCACGCACATGTTTTTGATCAGAAGATAATTTCAAGATCGAAATTGGATGTTGTCGTGCGAACTCTGTGCAAATGTCGTCAGCCATTTCGTCCAACTTGTCCACCATCCCGAAGCTTGAGAACAATTCCGTCTTCATTTATAGTGGGAGCATTGAATTTTCTTACATGGCATCCAAAGGGTCTCTTGTCTTCTCTGATAATAATTTTGTGGACGTCATAATGCATTGTATTCAATGTGGTTTTGAACAATCGGACCAATGCATTATGCTTATGCAGAAGATTTTAAAATTGTTCTACCATTTTGCATTTAATATTTTAACATAATAAATTTCACAATATTCCGAAATTTTTCAAGCATCATAACGAATTTTTCATCTTTACGTCGTCTAAAATCATCAAATCAAGCGATACAATGAAAAATTTCGCCGAAAAAATCAAAAAATTTCGATTTTTTCCGGAATTTTCCGAGGTTTCCACCAAGAATTTTCTAATATTCCATTTGAAAAGTCATTTCGAAATAATTATCCGAATTTTTCACAATTATATCATTCAAAATTATCAAAACTTACAATAAAATGTAAAATTTCGTCGAACAAAAATTTAAATTTTTGGAATTTTTCCATAGTTTTTCAACCAAAATTTTCTATTTTTCCAACCGAAAAGCCACAACGAAATTACACACAAAATGTTATACAAAAATTCAAATTGCGGTGCAAAATGTTTCCGAAAAAATCCAAATTTTTTGAGTTTTTCCTGAATTTTCCGAGTTTTCCACCGAGAATTTTTCTATTTTCCCATTCGGAAAGTCATTTCCGAATAACTATCCGATATTTTTCACTGTTACATCATCCAAAACTGTAAAGTCACACGATAATATGCAAAATTTCGTAATAAAAAATTTTAAATTTTTCGAATTTTTCCGGAATATTCCGCATTTTTCAACAAAAGTTTTCCATTTTTCTATTCGAATATGGACTATATCTGTTCACGCCTTCTGGTACCTCTAATACAAAATTACCTATTTTTGGAAAATTAATATTTCTCCTATAACTTCCAAACGGACTTTTGGGGGGTAATGAAAATTGGTCGATTAATTTATGTTATTATAGGAGGCAAAACCCCAGAAAACCTAACTATTTGACACACCCCTTTTGGTACCTCCCATACAAATGACCGAACTCACCCCCATAGTCTTACAAACATATATTTTTTCTAAGTACACCGAATTCAGTCAAATTATGAGTAATTTGTGCGCTTATGAAAATATGAATCAGGAGTGAATATGGACTATATTGGGTCACGCCTTCTGGTACCTCCCATACAAAATTACAAATTTTTGGAAAATTAATAATTCTTCCATAACTTCCAAACGGACATTTGAGGGGTAATGAAAATTAGTCTGTTAATTTATATTGTGATAAGAGGGGAAACCTCAAAAAACCTAACTATTTGACACACCCCTTCTGGTACCTCCCATACAAAGGACCGAACTCACCCCCATAGTCTTACAAACATATCTTTTCTTTGTAAGTGCACTGAATTCAGTCAAATAATTCGTAAGTTGTACGTATGAAAATTTGAGTCAGGAATGAATAAGGACTGTATCGGTTCACCCCTTTTGGTACCCCCTATCAAAATAAAATTTTTTGGAAAAATTAATATTTCTCACATAACTTCCAAACCGGCACCTATACCCCCTACACAAATAAGTAAAGTTTTGGATGATTTTGCACCACAAGCAGGGGAAAAATTATACATAAGAAATTTTATTTTAGTTAAAAATATATTAATTTCAATAACTCAAGACTTCAACAATATCTTATATTGGGTGATGGTATTTATCAGTCAGTTTACCTGACTGAAATTTCTGTACTGGTTATATATATAGATATAGTATTAATAAACCGGACACCGGACAATAATAGTCAAGGACAATGTGTGAAAATATGTCATACTTACCTATTTGTTCATTAAATGTAATTACTTATGTTATAAGTAGGGCGACCAATTTTCAGCATATGATGAATATTGCTGATGCTGCTTAATTTAACGATTTCAAGCGATCTCGCTTATTGAAAAGGTTTGTGCCTTTTTATGCTGTTTTTGCCCTTATTTAAATTTTTGATACATTTTGATAAAATATGTTTCTACAAATTGAAAATTTTTACATATCACAAACCCTTGCGGTTCATAAAAATATGACAGGTAGTACTAAATTTAAAAACTATCCTCTTATTTTACACACAGACTGTGTTTAAGATTTTGTAACAGCCATGTTTTTATCGATAGCTTAGATCGTTCGATTCGTTATATCCCTATAGTTGTCCATTTCATATTCTATCTATATCGTTGTACTCAATGTGAATTTAGTAAGGTGTATTATTTTAAAAAAATGACGCTTTGTGGAAATCACTAAAATCAACGATATTATTTTTAAAAATTCCAAAACAACGAGTGCGTTTATCAGAAAATATTCGTCTGCTGAATTAACACTTTTTAAATACGCTCCCGTTTCATCGTGTGACGTGGAACGTGTTTTTTTTCTATATATAGAAATTTTTTTTACAAACCAGCGAAAAACTTTCACCTTTAAAAATTAAAAAATGCACTTAGCGCTTAATTGTAATCGTGACATTGACCAAGGTATAATTTCACTTTAAGACTTGTTTTTTTTTGGTTTAGAAATTACATTTTATGTATGAATATCCAACTGAATAATTTTGTTAATTTACTTATTGCTTTTTATTATTTTATTAATAGATGTGAACTTTATTTTTATACCATCACCCTTAGGGATGAGGGTATATATCATTTGATACGACCCAAAAGTTTTGGGTCGGAGTTTTGGGTCATTGTGCAATGTTTTTACTTGCTGTCTTTACCAAAAACGTACTTATTGTATAACTGAACAACTTATGTAAACAACCAATATGATCGAAATACTCCACCCCTTTAATTGTTCACAAAGAGCATTAGGGTGTTCCTTATACGGCATTTCGTTAAAAAATATGTATTAATCGCGATGTTGATCACCTAGCTTAACTTTTTTTATACCATCACCCTTAGGGATGAGGGTATATATCATTTGATACGACCCAAAAGTGTAACACATAGAAGGAATCACTTCAGACCCTAGGTTTCTTAGAACCAAATTCGATTCATGACTTTTTAAGTCATTTGAGCCATGTCCGTCTGTCTGTCTGTCTGTCTGGTGGCTGTCCGACTGGTTCGCACGATAACTTTCGAAAGACGCAACCAAATGTCTTGAAATTTTGCACGAGTTAATATTTCCCCAAAACTACTTACGGTGTTGCAAATGGGCTACATGGCTCCGCCCCTTCTGGTACCTCCCATACAAATACATCATTCCGCCCACTTTAGAAATCGAGTAATAATATCAATACACCCTACGGGATCGTCCCCAAATTCTGTATTTGGTAAAGCTATAACAGGATAAAGTTTTGGAAAAAATTTTGAAAGCCTAGCCACGCCCCTTCTTGTACCTCCCATACAAATCTACCTTTCCGCCCACTATAGAGATGGAGAAATAATATCAATAAATCCATCGCGCTCGTACCCTAATTCTTAATTTAGTAAAGCTATAGCAGGAAACAGTTTTTGAGAAAAAACTGAAGTCTACCAACGCCCCATCTGGTACCTCCCACACACATCTGGTACCGGCCACTTTAGAAATCGATTAATATTATTATTAGAACTACCGCGATCGTGACCAAATTCTGTATTTAGTAAAGTTCAAGCAGGATAAAGTTTTGGAGAAAAAATCTGGAAGTCTAGACACTTCCATTCTGGTACCTCCCATACAAATGTACCTTTCCGCCCACTTTAGAGATGGAATAATAATATCAATACACTTGACACGATCGTGCCCAAATTCTGTATTTAGTAAAGCTATAACAGGATAAAGTTTTGGAGAAAAGATCTGGATGTCTAGACACGCCCCTTTTGGTACCTCCCATACAAATGTACCACGCCGCCCACTTTAGAGATGGAGTAATAATATCAATATTCTCGACACGATCGTGCCCCAATTCTGTATTTTATTAAGTTATAACAGGATAAAGTTTTGGAGAAAAAATTGGAAGTCTAGCGGCGCCCCTTATGGGACTTCCCATCTAAATGTACCTTTCCGCCCACTTCAGAGATGGAGTAATAATATCAATACATCCAACGCTATCGTGCCCAAACTCTGTATTTAGTAAAGCTATAACAGGATAAAGTTTTGGAGGATAAACCTAGAAGTCTAGACACGCCCCTTCTAGTACCTTCCATACAAATTTACCACTCCACCCACTTTAGAAATCGAGTAATAATATCAATATAATAGCAATATTTTTTATATTACTGAGGGTGATGGTATATGTAAGTCGGGTCGCCCGACTGAAACTTTCTTACTGGTTAGTGTATTTTTCAATAAATAAAAATATGCTAAATGCTGAATATAAAATCTATCGTGATTATTTAAGGGTTTTTCATGCTTTTTAAAGTACTAAAAACCGTTTTTTTCGTGCAGAAAAATGGTCGCCCTAGTTATAAGTGTTTTAAATCACTTTGTCTCATTTGTTTCTAGTGATAATGGGTCAGGTTGTCTTACCCCTTCTGGTATCCAATTTACAAATGACAATAATCCATTAGATATATTAAGGATAATAACTTTGTTAACTGCAACTTTTGTACTAAAATCTAAATATGTGCCATAAAAGTTAGATCCAATCTCGTCTTACAAGGAAAACTATTTGCCGACAAATACTCTGCGTTCATTAATTTCGAGTTGGAGCTTTAGACTAACCAACAATTTACTTAAAATAAGTATATTGTAGTGCTTAATATGACCTGTCCGCACACATGTTATTCATGAAAATAAATCAAAATATCCAATTAGTATACAAATTAATGCTTTCTACTCAAATCATGGCAATTGGAAAAATTGATTTATATTGCTGATTACATTTATAAGATTCAAAATTACTCCCACTGTAACAGGTAGCAATATACAATTTATGCCTTTTAATATCTGTGGCGGTAACAATTTATTAATGATACTTTATTGAACGTATTGACATGTTATTATCCTATAAAGTCAGTTAACTTCAGTGGTGACCATATAAAGCATCTTAATTGATTCTACTATACACAAGTGAGATATAGCTTTTAATGTTATTAAATTTTGGACTATTGGCAATATTACACCATTTCAACTGAAATTGGAAAACTAACATTTTGCCACAACTAGATTAAAAATTATTGTTAATAACAACTAAGTTATTTTAAGATACAGATGATTCCAGTTATCGTAAGGCGACATCGAATAGTGTAAAAGTTTGATAAAATGGGAAATAAAATCACAATAAAATTTATGAAATGTAGGATAGAATATCGAATTTTTCCGATGCATTTTGATTTGAGCGCCCGTTTTCATAATAAGCCTGAATAACTTTACCGCGTTGCTCGATTGTGTATCTTTACGTGGTGTGGTTCTCATTGAACATCGGCTCTTACTATTTAACCACCTTTAAGATATTTAAATTTGCGTAAGTGTTTAAGTGTTATGATCTTTTATATGATAAGTGAAGTCATTGTAATTAATTTTAAAACTTAAACGTGATTTCGTTTCTTTTGTAGAAAAAGAAAACTTACATAACGCAAAACGTTAACTTATGTCTTAGGCGGTGCGAGAAAATTTTATGTTTGAACGGTTGTCGACAACTAGATTGTTATAGCAATACATTATCATTAACACTCCGGGCAGACACATTTTTCGACAGATTCCTTGTGTCTCAATGGGACTTTTACACTTACTTTCGTGTATACTAACTTACGTATAAGTAATTAATAAAATTATACATAACTCATACGCTTTGGCATAGTTAAAATTAATATCATCACATTATATGCTACGACCTTAATAGCTTATTGCGACACAAATTACACTGTTATACAAAAAAAATATATTTTTGTGAAAAATATGAATTGTGATTCCTATGGTTATCAATATCATGGTTTCAAATATGTTTTGAGATTTTTTCATCAGGAACAGTTTTTTAGTTATTTGGATTTAAATTTTTTTCAGTATTCATCATGTTGCATTAAAATACATTTTGAATAAATGTAATGAAAACTTTATTTGGTCCAACAGAATCTTTTCTAAATACAATAACCGATACTAGTTGAGCTTAAAACATGAAAAATAAGAAGTACAAATATGTATTTTCTATTAGTTAATAAAGTTTTTTTTTTTTATTTTATGATGAATATCTTTGCAGTCTCCTAAAATGTTCCAGGAGCAGTCAGCGAATATTTTCCCTCGTAACGCTTTTCTAAAGTTGGAATGTCTTGTCAAACCCTTCAGCATATTCATCGGACACGCCGCTGCAGCATTAATAAAAGAAATCCACATAAAAGGGCAAAAATGCACTTTCAAAGACCTGTTTACGTAGAATATTAAAGAGCGAATAAGGTGATTATAAAATAGAATAAGACAATAATTGCAGCCGAACCTGCCGATGTTGCCACCTGTTCCACTAAATGTTTTAAACACATAATAAAACACAAGAAACAACCATTGTCAAACAGTGTTATTAATATGCTATAACCTTTTGTTACATAACCATTCACAATAGAGAGCAGTGAAGACACAATGGTTGGTATCTTCGCTAGTTATAAACGCTTATATCTTCACACACATTGAATTACACACTGCAACACATGATTTTGGGGAATGGGACTTTGCCCAGAGGTTGAAAGTTACTGAATGTCACTCACTTGGGAGTGACCAGAAGCGATTTCTTTGTGGCACTCTCCAAGCAGCTAACTACTTCCGGTCTTAGACCAAGTACTCCCCGCTCAATGAATTTAAAGCAACCGCTTAGAAGTTAGCTAGAGTTAGAAGGCGAAACGTTGAGTAACCTAATCGGCATGCTACCACCGATACGTCTTAGGAAGTAGGTAACAGAAGTTACTGAAGCTCAACACAGGCTCTCCTAGTGGCTTTGGCAGCCCCAAGAAACTAGGATCGGGAGCGGTGGCCTAATAAGCCACTCTCCTTAAACAAAAATTATTATGACAACAAGGAGAATAAATAAAACAAGAACCCCCCCCCCAAATGTTGACGACCCCCGCAAACGATATAAGGACCATGATTTAAGGATATGCACCTAGAATGTCCGAACTCTTTACAGAGATGGTGCCTCTATCCAACTGGCGGATGTGCTCGACAAATACAAGGCTGACATCACCGCCATACAGGAAATGAGATGGACGGGACAGGGATGCACACGACGAAAGAACTGTGACATCTTTTACAGCTGTCATGCAGAAAGACACGAATTTGGATGTGGTTTCATAGTCGGCAAGACACTTCGACAACTGGTCTCGCGGTTTAACCCTGTAAGTGACCGAATAGCCACCATTCGCATCCGGGCGAAATATTTCTACATCACGCTGATTTGTGTACACGACCCGACAGAAGATAAGGACGATGAGATTAAAGATGCATTTTAAGAGCGCCTAGAGGAAACATACGACCGCTGCCCTGGCCACGACATTAAAATTGTTCTGGGAGACTTTAATGCAAAAATAGGCAGGGAAGATGTTCTTGGTCCAACGATCGGTAAATTCAGCCTGCATGCCGACACGTCAGACAACGGGTTTAGGCTGGTAAGCTTCGCAGCGGAATGGAACATGGTAGTGAGTGGAACCAGATTCCAGCACATAGATATCCTCAAGGCATACTGCGCATTCCATCGCAACCGCCGCAACATTCATGCTAGGATATGAAAAGCGGGGCTCAGATGAATACTGGTACGATGAAGATTGTCGCATAGCGTCTGAGGAACAGGATGCTGCTTATAGGGCAACGCTACAGGCAATTTTAACCCGTGCTGTTGGGAACGGCACAAGGAGAAAGCAAAACAGACGAGACAGCTATTTAGGCGAAAAGAACGTCAGATGAAGGAACGGAAGAACGAGGATATAGAGCGATACAGGTATAGAGGTGAGGCCCGAAAATTTTACCAGAAAGTAAGAGCAAATGGATACGGTAATAGCCTCTCCACCTGTAAGGACAGTGATGGAAATCTGGTCACGGATACGCTGATGTGCTGCACATATGGATAGAACGCTTCCAGCAACTGCTGGGTCCAGAAGGCAGAAGGCGACGACGGCTTAGATTGCCCATCACCAAGTCAAGCCGAGGTAAGAAGAGCAATATCACGGCTGAAAAACAACAAAGAAGCCGGTGCCGACGGTATGCCCGCAGAGCTCTTCAAATCCGGTGGCGAGGAGCTGATAACGAGCATGCACCAGCTCCTGCGCACGGTTTGGCTTAAAGAGTGCATGCCCGACGATTGGAATGTAAGCGTATTATGTCCTGTGCTGAAAAAAGGTGATCCAAGTGTGTGTTCCAACTACCGCGGGATCAGCCTTTTATCCTTTAGGCTGAACTGGAAAATCAACATCTGACCAGATTTTCACACTTCGGCAAATCCCGGAAAAGACCCAAGAGAAACAGATCGACACGTACCATCTTTTTGTCGACTATAAAGCTGCCTTCGACAGCCCGATACAGCAGAAATTACTTGAAGCCATGGCTGAGTTTGGTATTCCAGCGAAGCTGATACGTCTTTGCGGAATGATGCTGACTGACACGAAGTCTTCAGTGAAGATTGACAAGGACCTTACGGAGATGATAATGAGAAAAGCTGCAGTAAACACGAGTGGCACTATATTCAACAAAAGCCACATGTTACTCGCGTACGCTGATGACGTAGACATCATCGGTCGAAAACTGCGGGATGTGACTGCAGCCTTCTCAGGTATACAGAAGGAATCAGCGAAAATGGGCCTAACGGAACAACGACCAAAGAATCTACTCGTTTGCGTTTGCTAAGTCATGTTGTACGCATGGACGGAAATGCTCCAGCTCGAAAAGTCTTCGACAATGAACTCGATGGACGGCGCAGAAGAGGGCGACCAATACTCCGTTGGAAAGACCAGGTTACTGAGAACCTTACAGAACTCGGTGTGACTAACTGGAGAAGAAGCGCAGAAGATCGAGGCGCTTATAATATTTTTCTACGTGCGGTATATCCACTGGGATTGCGTAGAAGTACCAGCTAAGTATGTAACACATGATTTTGAGACTCAATTCTAAGAATTGCACGTGAAAGTAGTATCAAAAATAAGATAATTTAATCAGCATATAAAGAAAATTCCAATTATCTTCGAAAATATTGGAGCACCATACACAAAATTTACACCAGAAGTAGTCAAGGACCTAGGCTTCAGGACTATCCTACAATTTCATGAAAATATTTCACTAGATATTACATATACGATATTAAAAAGCTACATGGGGATAGAGTGAATCAATCTCCATTTAACCACGGAGGCTCCAGGGTGTGTGCAATTCAAAAATATTACCAGTTTATCCAGAACCGATTTCAGAGCTGGGCAATCCTGGACCAGAAAAGGTAATTTTTTTTATGATGAAATCTGGCCGGGATGATTGGCCATATTTGGAAAACCGGACAGAGTGCATCAATTCTCATTAAACCATAGAGGGTCCAGGGGGTGTGCAATACAAAAATATGCCCATTTTTTCCAGGACCGATTTCAGAGCTGAGAAATCCTTGACCAAAAAGGAACATTTTCATGTGATGAAATCTTGCAGGATGTTTGGGCACATTTGGAAACAGGAGAGAGTGCATCAATCCCTATTATACCACAGTCTCCAGGCTGTGTGCAATTCAAAAATATGTCCAGTTTTTCCAGGACCGATTTCAGAGCTGGGAAATGCATGACCAAAAAGTACATTTTCATATGATGAAATCTGGCCAGGATGTTTGGCCACATTTGGATAATCGGAGAGGGTGCATTAATCCCCATTATACCATAGAGGCTCCAGGGCGTGTGCAGTACAAAAATATGTCCAGTTTTTCCAGGACCGATTTCAGAGCTGGGAAATTCTTCACCAAAAAGAACATTTTCATAAGCTGAAATCTTGCAAGGATGATTGGTAACATTTGGAAAATTGGACAGAGTGTATCAATCAATTCTATATCGAGAATTGATAGAGATATTGATAGTATACATATATACTTTTAAAACATATAACTAGATTTTAATTGATTAATCTTAAAAAGTTCAAATATATAATTGCCCATAATAAACTACTTCGAAATTTTAAAACTTTTAATAATTTTTTTCAAAAATACCCCAACTTATACATCAAATATCTCGGCGTCTATAAGAGATATGGTAAAAGCAAACACATACTATTTTAGGTCTTCACTTCAGCTATTCAACGGCTTATTACTACTTAGTCTGTATACAAAAGAAAAATACTCAGCGGCAATGAACTGATTTGAGAACAAATTCGAACTTTAAAATTATTGCGGCACAACCTAATGCCTAACTATTGATACGAAATTTTTCACAATGTATTCGTAATTTTGGCAAAAACCAACGTAAGCTGAAGCTAAATGATCAACATCGCGATGAATACATATTTTTAACGAAATTCGAAAAAATGCCATACGACGTATTAAAAATAGTGAAAAAATTAGAATTTAAAAAATAAACGAGGGAAGCCAAATTTTTTTGAGAAATTTTATTATATGAATTTCTTAAGCGGACTATTAGCTACAACTTTGCTTAAGATGAGAAAGAGCTAGATTAAAAACTGTACAAACTGTTGGCCAACAACTGATGTCACCTTTTTTAAGGTATTTCAAAAGTTTAGAGGGCCAAAAAGTAGCCAAACTGAGCTAGCGTTTTACTCAGCTCCAGTTAGACTATCAAACCTATATAGTCACGTTCGTGTGTTTTTCAAAAAGTTTGATTTTGTGTCATAGTGTAATTTTTATATTAGTAAGTATTTATGTCTAAGGTAACTGTTCTTATATATTAAAGGCACAGAAGAATAGTTAAATAATTTGGAAATATTTTTTAATATTTAAAATGATATAGAATCTTAATTAAAGTTGTTCGCTTTGCAGGAGGTCGAGGGAAAAAACATTGTTTCTGGGCGTTATGACCATTTTTTGGGCCTTAAGTCCATTGGCGGGCATCCGTTTACTGATAGATACAATCGGAAACACGTTTTAAGAGTTATGCTAAAATCTATAAAAACAATTTCTATAAGTGAAAGAATAATATTTTAAGAAATATAAATTTAAAAATTTTTATGGGCAGAGACCTTTAATGCTTTCTTTATGGGAAATGTCAAAATATTTTCAAGCTTTTCTCCTATTCACCTTATTGTTCGTATTTCAAATTACCTTAACATTGTAAATGCTGTGTTCTCTTGTTTTTATTATTATAATCTCTTTGCTACAATTTAAATTTATTTTATATTTACGCTTCAATAAGAATCAAGTAGATAGGATCGAGTTTTGGACTAGGAGAGAAGTGCATCTTCTGTTCCATTGAATCTGTTTTTACATATGAGTTTTGAAGCACATTTTCTTTAATTCAAAATAATGATTTCTCAATAGTTGTTTATACTTTTCTGTGCATTTCATATTTTCTATTTGGATCTTTTAATACCAATAATCATCTCTCTGAAACTTGGTTTTACTTGTTTTCATACATTTACATTTTCCTTAGTAGTAGTAGTAGTAGTATAGTATTTTATGTATTCAATTTTAACCAGAAATGGTGTAAAAGGCAATAATGATATTAATAGATTGCCTCACTTCACACATAAAAGGCGTTCACTCATAATTGGGGTGTTGTTAAAATACTACACACACTAATAGTTGCTCCATGAAGTTGTGATAACCATCGTCTGGCAGTCATAATGCAAAACTTTATCAGGGCTGTAACAATTTTGTTAACGGATATCGCTGTCGTTCATTGCCGCCTAATACTGAATGATGGTTCCTCGAATTCAGAAATGTCCATGGATAAGAATGTCTGGGAAAATTACATCATCGATATTTATAAGGAGCGTCCATTTAATGACATGCTAATTCTACGCGACAGCCATTCTCAATATTCTGCACTGAATGCGATCTATCAGTTTGGGGTGCCAAAAGTGTGCCTCTCTGCAAATCATGGATTTGAATACAAAGGTCTCTTCAATAAAGAGATTTTAGCAGTAGTCGTAATGTGCGAATCAGCGGATAAAGATTTAATGGAAACAACTGCTTATACTTTGGAACATATCAGGCAAACCAGAATACTAATATTGGCCCTAGATATAAAACATCCGATTCACTTTCAAAATACTATATTACAACTATGTGAACTTTACAAAATGACAAATGTCCTACTACATTTACTCTATACGAAGAAGAAATCAGTATTGAATTTTCACATGCTGCGGCCATATCCGGAATATCATTGGTCTTTGGAGAACAGTACCTGCAGAGATACATCGTATTTCCCTCCTCATTGGTTGAATTTGCACAACAAGACATTACGGACCTTAACCGATCAAATGCTTGGCCGATCCTTAGCCTACAAGGATTCTGAAGGAAATGTTCAACTGAATGGTTTCGTTTCAAGATTTATCCTGTTGTTCGCTGAACGTATTAATGCATCCCTCAAATACATTCTGCCTGTAGTACCGGGAAATCCTACTCATTTTACAGTCGTGTTAAAAATGGTAAAAGATGGTAAACTTGATTTGCCAATGGCTCTGGACGCTGATGCAGGCGAATATACTACTTATTACTTGGATCTTGGCCAGATATTTGTAATGGTACCCTGTGCATTACCCCTAACAACTAGGGAAGTATTCAGCAACATTTTGAGCCTGAACTTCTTTGGCTGCATTTTTGTTACATCGTTGGTACTGACTACAGCTTACTCTGGTATTGATTACAGTTACTATGGTCAGCTGCATCGTTTAAATTTAATGATAGACGACAAAGTGTTTCCCGGAATTTTAGGTCAATCATTTGCGGCCAGAGTTTCTCATTTGGTCAGCTTGCGAATCGTGTACATTCTTATTGGACTTGCTGGTATTAATATATCTTCACAATTTGCGGGTCATTTAAATACACTACTTACCTCTCCACCCCGACACCGACAAATAGAAACAATTGATGATTTGAAAAGGTCTCCCGTAAGAATTCTTATGGGTACTGCAGCTTTAGAGGGGTTTAAAAACAATATTACGCACTTGGAAGGTGCTCTAACTTTTACCAACAATTCTACTTATTTAGAACATAGGCGCAGAACATTCAATACCACCTACGCCTATTTTGCCACGTCTGCATTATGGAATTTGTTTTCGCAAGAACAACAATTTTATTCACACAAATCGTTCTGTACTAACCCCAACCTTACCTTGCTCCCTCTATTGCCGTGGGGCGTACGCGTCCCACCGAATTCGCCGCTGAAAGAGGCGATGAATGCTTTGATACATCGTGTACATGATGTGGGGCTCATATATGCCTGGCAATCCAGTACTTTTACAGATATGATGAAAGCGAAAATGTTTTTATTGCGTGATCCCAAACCACATAATGATAGAAAAGCTTTGAGTGCATATGACTTGTATTGGATTTGGATACTCTTTATCGTTTGTTTGGGATGCAGCTGCTTGGTATTTGTGGCAGAGTTGTTCATCGGTAGTCGGACAATGTGGTTAAGAAATTGTATGCAATGGACAAAGACGCAACATTTCGTAAATGTGAAATGCCATATATGTACATATAAGCCATCTACAATATATTAAGTTTTTCTCTATTATCATGATAAACTATAGGTTTAATGAAATTTAAAATCTCTTTTTGTCGGAATTTAAAATAAACTAGTAAGGTAATTAATTACACAGTGCAACAGTGAAAAAAACACCCGAACGAGACTATATAGGTTCGATAGTACAACCGGAGCTGAGTAAAACCCTAGCTCAGTTTGGCTAGATTGGCTACCAAATTTTTTTTTTGGCCCCCTAAACTTGTTGAAATCCCTTGGACCCCTTGAAAAAAGGTGACATCAATTGTTGGCCAACAGTTTCTACAGTTTTTAATCTAGCTCTTTCTCTTCTTCAACAAAGTTTTAGCTAATAGTCCGCTTAAGAAACTGATATAATAAAATTTCCCAAAAAAATTAGACTTCCCTCGTTTATTTTCAAAAAACTTCGATAAAAATTCTAATTTTTTCACTATTTTTTATATAAGTCGTAGGGAATCCAGATTTTTTGCATACTCTATTCAGTGAAATTGTAGTTTAGGTAACACCGAATAACTTCTCTGAACAAACCTATGCAATCTGAACAAGTCTAGGGATATTAAATAGCTCTCAAAACACACTATCTACTTTAAACAAATCAGTTTTTTAGGAGTTTTGGGCCATTGTGCAATGTTTTTACTTGCTATCTTTACCAAAAACGTACTTAGTGCATAACTGAATAACTTCTGTAAACAACCAATATGATCGGAATACTCCACCCCCTTAATTGTTCACAAAGAACATTAGGGTGTTCCTTATATGGCATTTTTTCGAATTTCGTTAAAAATATGTATTAATCGCGATGTTGGTCATCTGTCTTCACCTTACGTTTCTTTTTGCTAATATTAGAAATATATTGTGAGAAATTTCGTATCGATAGTTGGACATTAGGGTGTGCCGCAATGAGGTTAAAGTATGAATTTGTTCTCAAATCAGTTTATTGCCGCTGAGTATTTTTCTTTCGTATATAGACTAAGTAGTAACAAGCCGTTCAATAGCTGAAATAAAGACCTAAAATAATATGTGTTTGCTTTTACCATATCTCTTATAGTCGCCGAGATATTTGATATAGAAGTTGGGGTATTTTTAAAAAAATTATTAAAAATGTTAAAATTGAATTTCGATGTAGATTATTATGGGCAATTATATATTTCAACTTTTAAAGGTTAATCAAGTTAAAATCTATATATTTAAGAAGTATGTGTGTATATTATCACTATCTCTATCAATTCTTGAGATATCAGGCGTTAAAAAACGGAATTTTTGACTGTATGCATAGCAATGTCTAATGAACTTTTGTTCCATCTGAATACCCATTGAATACTTACCAATAACGATTTTTATATGATAAAAATAAAAAATCCCCTCAAAAGACCATTGGGTATTAATGGTTTTGGTGACATTTGTAAGCATACACAATGGATATACAGGTGAAACAAAAGTTAAGTAGTCATTGCTATGCTTTTTAAGCCCCTGATATCTCGAGAATTGATAGAGATAGTAATAATATACACATATACTTTTAAAACATACAGATTTTAACTTGATTAACCTTTAAAAGTTGAAATATATAATTGCCCATAATAATCTACATCGAAATTCAATTTCAACATTTTTAATAATTTTTTTAAAAATACCCCAACTTCTATATCAAATATCTCGGCGACTATAAGAGATATGGTAAAAGCAAACACATATTATTTTAGGTCTTTATTTCAGCTATTGAACGGCTTGTTACTACTTAGTCTATATACGAAAGAAAAATACTCAGCGGCAATAAACTGATTTGAGAACAAATTCATACTTTAACCTCATTGCGGCACACCCTAATGTCCAACTATCGATACGAAATTTCTCACAATATATTTCTAATATTGGCAAAAAGAAACGTAAGGTGAAGACAGATGACCAACATCGCGATTAATACATATTTTTAACGAAATTCGAAAAAATGCCATATAAGGAACACCCTAATGTTCTTTGTGAACAATTAAGGGGGTGGAGTATTCCGATCATATTGGTTGTTTGCAGAAGTTATTCAGTTATGCACTAAGTACGTTTTTGGTAAAGATAGCAAGTAAAAACATTGCACAATGGCCCAAAACTCCTAAAAAACTGATTTTTTTAAAGTAGATAGTGTGTTTTGAGAGCTATTTAATATCCCTAGACTTGTTCAGATTGCATAGGTTTGTTCAGAGAAGTTATTCGGTGTTACCTAAACTACAATTTCACTGAATAGAGTATGCAAAAAATCTGGATTCCCTACGACTTATATAAAAAATAGTGAAAAAATTAGAATTTTTATCGAAGTTTTTTGAAAATAAACGAGGGAAGTCTAATTTTTTTGGGAAATTTTATTATATCAGTTTCTTAAGCGGACTATTAGCTAAAACTTTGTTGAAGAAGAGAAAGAGCTAGATTAAAAACTGTAGAAACTGTTGGCCAACAATTGATGTCACCTTTTTTCAAGGGGTCCAAGGGATTTCAAAAAGTTTAGGGGGCCAAAAAAAAAATTTGGTAGCCAATCTAGCCAAACTGAGCTAGGGTTTTACTCAGCTCCGGTTGTACTATCGAACCTATATAGTCACGTTCGGGTGTTTTTCAAAAAGTTTGATTTTGTGTCATAGTGTTATCTTCGATTATGGCGAATCTCAGATACTCCACTATTTGTACAAAAATGGCGATAAAACTGGATATTTGCACTACAACTATATTATATTAAACTTTTAAGCGCAAAAAGGTAAGTTGGTGAGAGGTGGACGATAGTTTTAGCTTCGCATTTCCATTTCTTGTCAATAATTTTGAATGATACTGAGTTTAAAGTGTTTCGCTTACAGAACAAATAGACGAAACCCTCAAAAAGGGGAGTTTGAATGGGAGGTGGGAGTTCGATCTTGTTTATCTTAAAACTTAAAAACCCCAAAGAGAATAGAATTTTAGCTCTATAGCTCCTTAGTTACTGCTGTAATCGCTAGAACAGACTTCCTGAAATGGGCAATTTGTATGGGGGTGGGAGAAGTTTCTGCCCGATCTTACTCATCTTAAAACTCAACCTCCGCTTAGAGTGGTAACAAAATTTCAGCTCGATTACTCTTAAACTACTGCTGTAACCGCATTATTTGTTGAAAAACAAACAAAAAACAGTCTCACATTTATAAAAAAAGTAAAAAAAACGATAAATATATAAACAATATTATTCAATCGGATATTCATATAAAGAATGTAATTTTCAACCCAAAAAAAAATTTCTTAAAGTGAGATTATACCTTGGTCAATGTCACGATTACAATTAAGCACTAAGTGCATTTTTAAATTTTCCAAGGTGAAACTTTTACGCTGGTTTGTAAAAAAATTTCCATATATAGAAAAACACGTTCCATGTCACACGATGAAACGGGAACGTATTTAAAAAGTGTTAAATCAGCAGACGTATATTTTCAAATAAACGCACTTGTTGTTTTGGAATTTTTAAAAATAATATCGTTGATTTTAGTGATTTCCACAAAGCCAGGATATTTTTTTAAAATAATTTTTACCAAATAGTTTTTCTGTAGCATGTTGAATTGACTGTATTGTTTCCAAGCTTTCATTCAATGGCAATCCGCGTGACTCAAGTTTTGTGATAGCATGCCGGATGCCCTTAAAGTTAATTTTTATGATGGACAAGTCGGCACAAAAAAGCAAAAACCTTTAAAATAAGCAAGATCGGTTGAAATCGTTAAATTAAGCAGCATCAGCAATATTCAGCATATGCTGAAAATTGGTCGCCCTACTCATCACTGAAGTTGATTTTCTTCGAAAATTGATCATCCACTAATGCCATTTCTTGCCACCATTCTGGCAATTGACGACGTTTGAAATGGTTAAGAGGCTTTAGTTCTTAAGTCAATTTTATATTGTAAGCGTGACCAAAAAATCACGAAGTGTCCGATATGCATTTTGTTTTGAACGCCCATTTTCATAATAAGCCTGAATAACTTTAACGCGTTGCTCGATTGTGTATCTTTCCATGGTTCAAATTGAATTAGTCTGAAGTTGAGAAATGTCAAATGAAATGCAAAAAAGAACTTTACGATTAGGTATGGTTCACATTCAAATTCGGCCCTTACAATTTAGGGTGGTTAAATTATGGATTGATTAATTTGTATACCCTGGAATGGGACTTTGTCCAGAGGCTGAAAACTACTGATTGGCACTCACTTGGGAGTGACCAGAAGCGATTCCTTTGTGGCACTGTCCAAGCAGCTAACTACTTCCGGTCCTAGACCAAGTATTCCCTGGGCAATGACTTCAAAGCAACCGCTTAGAAGTTAGCTAGAGTTAGAAGGCGAAACGTTGAGTAACCTAATCGGCATGCTACCACCGATGCGTCTTAGGAAGTAGGTAACAAAAGTTACTGAAGCTCAACACAGGCTCTCCTAGTGGCCTTGGCAGCCCCAAGAAACTAGGATCGGGAGCGGTGGCCTAATAAGCCACTCTCCTTAAACAAAATTTATTATGAAAACACGAAGAAAAGAAAAAACAAGAACCCCCCCAAATGTTGACGACCCCCGCAAACGATATAAGGACCATGATTTAAGGATATGCACCTGGAATGTCCGAACTCTATACAGAGATGGTGCCTCTATCCAACTGGCGGATGTCCTCGACAAATACAAGGCTGACATCACCGCCATACAGGAAATGAGATGGACGGGACAGGGATGCACACGACGAAAGAACTGTGACATCTTCTACAGCTGCCATGCAGAAAGACACGAATTTGGATGTGGTTTCATAGTCGGCAAGAGACTTCGACACCTGATCTCGCGGTTTAACCCTGTAAGTGACCGAATAGCCACCATTCGCATCCGGGCGAAATATTTTTACATCACGCTGATTTGTGTACACGCCCCGACGGAAGATAAAGACGATGAGATTAAAGATGCATTTTACGAGCGCCTAGAGGAAACATACGACCGCTGCCCTGGCCACGACATTAAAATTGTTCTAGGAGACTTTAATGCAAAAATAGGAAGGGAAGATGTTCTTGGTCCATCGATCGGCAAATTCAGCCTGCATACCGACACGTCAGACAACGGGTTTAGGCTGGTTAGCTTCGCAGCGGGAAGGAACATGGTAGTGAGTGGAACCAGATTCCAGCACAAAGATATCCACAAGGCAACTTGGCTATCCCCCGATCAAAACACCAAAAATCAAATTGATCATGTGGTAATCGATGGCAGACATGCATCTAGTGTCATGGACGTGCGTGTGATTCGTGGTGCTAATATTGGCTCGGATCATTACCTGGTTGCAGCCAAGGTGCGCACAAGATTGAGCAGAGCGAAAAACGCACGTAACCAAACACAAAGAAAGCTGGACATCGCGAAGCTGCAAACCCCAGAGATAGCTACTGCCTACTCCAACCAGCTCTCCCAACTTTTACGACACAACGCCTCTACTTCTGACGTTCCCGATACACAGTGGCAGCATATTGCGCATTCCATGGCAACCGCCGCAACAACCGTGCTAGGATATGAAAAGCGGAGCTCAGACGAATCCTGGTACGATGAAGAATGTCGCATAGCGTCTGAGGAACTGGATGCTGCTTATAGGGCAACGCTACAGCCAATTGCGACCCGTGCTGTTAGGGAACGGCATAAGGAGAAAGCTAAACGGGCGAGACAGCTATTTAGGCGAAAAAAACGTCAGATGAAGGAACGGGAGAACGAGGATATAGAGCGATACAGGGATAGAGGTGAGGCCCGGAAAATAAGAACAAATGGATACGGTAATGGCCTCCCCACCTGTAAGGACAGTGATGGAAATCTGGTCACGGATACGCAGAGTGTGCTGCACATATGGAGAGAACACTTCCAGCAACTGCTGGTTCCAGAAGGCAGCGCACGTGAAGTTATCACGCCAATTGTCGACGACGGCTTAGATTGCCCACCACCAAGTCAAGCCGAGGTAAGAAGAGCAATATCGCGGCTGAAAAACAACAAAGCAGCCGGTGCCGACGGTCTGCCCGCAGAGCTCTTCAAGTCCGGTGGCGAGGAGCTGATAACGAGCATGCACCAGCTCCTGCGCACGGTTTGGCTTAAAGAGTGCATGCCCGACAATTGGAATGTAAGCGTATTATGTCCTGTGCTGAAAAAAGGTGATCCAAGTGTGTGCTCCAACTACCGCGGGATCAGCCTTCTACCCATCGCATATAAGGTCCTGTCGAGTGTGCTATGTGAAAGACTAAAGCCAGTGTTATCCAACCTGATCGGGCCTTATCAGTGTGGCTTTAGACCCGGAAAATCAACAACTGACCAGATTTTCACACTTCGGCAAATCCTGGAAAAGACCCAAGAGAAACAGATCGACACGTACCATCTTTTTGTCGACTATAAAGCTGCCTTCGACAGCCCGATACGGCAGAAATTACTCGATGCCATGGCTGAGTTTGGTATTCCAGCGAAGCTGATACGTCTTTGCGGAATGACGCTGACTGACACGAAGTCTTCAGTGAAGATTGGCAAGGACCTTACGGAGCCATTCTATACCAGACGAGGCCTAAAACAAGGCGACGGCCTATCGTGCGATCTCTTCAACATTGTGATGGAGATGATAATGAGAAAAGCTGCAGTAAACACGAGTGGCACTATATTCAACAAAAGCCACATGCTACTCGCGTACGCTGATGACGTAGACATCATCGGTCGAAAACTGCGGGATGTGACTGCAGCCTTCTCAGGTATACAGAAGGAATCAGCGAAAATGGGCCTAACGGTGAACGAGGACAAAACGAAGTTATTAGTTTCAACGAACAAAGAATCTACTCGTTTTCGAAACTGCGTGAACGTTGACAACTATAATTTCGAGGTGGTAGATAACTTTGTCTACCTAGGATCCGCCATAAATAAAGCAAATAATGTCAGCCTAGAAATCCGGAGAAGAATCCTGCTTGCAAATAAATGCTACTACGGACTAAGCAAGCGATTCAATGACAAAGCCCTCTCTCGACGAACAAAACTCCAGCTATACCAGATACTGGTTCTACCTGTCTTAATGTATGGCTCAGAATCCTGGGTTATGACACAAGCGGATGAATCGGTTCTGGCGGTATTCGAGAGAAAAATACTCCGTAAAATATATGGGCCCATCATCGTTAACGGAGAGTATCGGCGTCGTATGAATCATGAGCTGTACGAGCTGTACACTGACATTGACGTGGTCAAACGCATTAAGGTGCAACGGCTGCGCTGGCTAGGTCATGTTGTACGCATGGATGAAAATGCTCCAGCTCGAAAAGTCTTCGACAATGAACTCGATGGACGGCGCAGAAGAGGGCGACCAAAACTCCGTTGGAAAGACCAGGTTACTGAGAACCTTACAGAACTCGGTGTGACTAACTGGAGAAGAAGCGCAGAAGATCGAGGCGCTTATAATATTTTTCTACGTGCGGTATATAATCCACTGGGATTGCATAGAAGTACCAGCTAAGTAAGTAAGTAATTTGTATACCCTTCACCATGCGCAAGAACGGAGTGAAGGGTATATTAATTTTGTTCTTCCATTTGTAACGCCTATAAGGAGGCGTGGTAGGTATGTCTGTCTGTCCCCGCGATTATAGCCGCAGTTTAAGAGATATTGAGCTAAAATTTGGAATGCAAGCTTCTATCCTCATAGCGGAGGTTAAGTTCTAAGATGAGCCCGATCGGTCGAAAACTACTCCCACCTTCCATACAAACTCCCCCTTTTTTGGGTCTGTCCTTGCGATTAAAGTTGTAGTGTAAGGGCAATTAAGCTGAAATTTTGTATGCAAGCTTGCCTACACCAAGTTGAGTAAGATGAGACCGATCGGTCAAAAACTACTCTCACCTCCCATACAAAATCCCTCTTTTTGGGGGTGTCCGTATGTCAGTCCCCGCGATTACAGTAGTAATTTTAGAGCAATCAAGCTGAAATATTGTATGAAAGCTTTTCTGCTTTAAGCGGAGGTTGAGTATTAAAATGAGACCGATTGATCAAAAACTACTCTCACCTCCCATACAAACTCTCCCTTTTGTTTTTATTTGCAAGCTTAAATCCTATAATAGGAGCTTACGTTGTAAGATGAGCAACCTTCCATACAAACTTCCCCTTTTTGGGGGTGTCCGTCTGTATGTCCCTATAGTTTATGAGCTTTCGGGCTGAAATTATTTATGTATGCTTCTTTTTTACAAATAGTGAAGGGTATCTGAGCTTCGGCATAGCCGAAGATAACCGCCTTACTAGTTTTGAGTGTTTCAGAGATGTTTGATATTTATCGGAAGACATATTGTTAGTATATTAGTATCATAGGAAAGAGTTTTTAAAGACGCGTCCAACGGTATGAAAAACATGCCAACAAATGTTTTGACAAGTCCTTTTTCTGCAAAAAAATACTGATTTTTATGTTTTAGTGCCAACATTTTTCTGAATTAAATGCTATTTCATTCGCAAGAAACGAAACTCATGTTAAGAAAAGGCATATTTTATCTTGATAACACCCTGTCACAAGAAAACTAAATTGAATTTACTTGAAGATTTATTTAGTTGACGACTTAGGTCTTGCCTTGTTGATCAGAAACCTATATTTATGATGTACAGTAGTGTGGGTGGCTCCACGAAAAGCCCCCCAATGAAATAACGCCCAGGAGATAACCCCCAATGAAATAAACCCCCAAAAATTGGAAATAACACCCAAAAACAGTGAATGAAATAACATCCAAAAATAAATGAAATAACCCCAAAGCGAAAACGAAACAACCCCCAATATTTGGGAGTAATTTCATATGAAATAACACCCAATGATAAATAAGAAATAACCCCCAATGAAATAAACCCCATCAGCAACAAAAATGAAATTATGCCCAAAATGCATAAAAGAGTCAGTTTCACCAAGAATTTCATGAATTCAATATGGGCCAACAGCAAAGTCGCATAATTACACTGTGCTACACACAAAATATACAGGGGTTCTCATGTAGCATTTTTGTTAGACTGGAGTCCATAGAGTAAAGTGGTACTTTTAGTTTTTCTCGGTCACTTCGTTAAGTAATGTTTTTATAGCAAATTAAGTGAAATGGCGATATTCCTAAAATTACAAGTTCCAAAATTCATAATTCTTCTCCTTGTAAACTGATTTCCAAAAGCCTACATTTGTTGTAAAGCTATGACTTTCACCTTTTATTAAAAAACAATAATTTTGAAAATCGGTTAAAAAATAGTGAAACGGCGGCAGTTTAAGCAAAACAACCCCGAAAAAAAATTGCGAATTCTCATTTTCTCAACGCTCTCAGTTGATCATGAAACTGCCCAATGTATATTTTTTATTTTTGTATTATGCTATATTGAAGTAGCTTTCTAAAATAGGTAAGTTTATAAGAATGGGTGGAAAAATGAATGAGTTATGCTAAATTTTGTATTAATATGTTCGCGTCATTTTGTGGTTTTTCCTTAGAGAGTGTGTGTCACTTTGTACAAATACGTATGACGTATACGTATCACAACAAGTAATTCGTACTTCATATTCCAAAGATTGTCTAAAAATGTATTACAAAAAATAGCATAACTCATTCATTTTTCCACCGATTCTTATAAACTTACCTTTTTAGAAAGCTACTTTAATATAGCATAATACAAAAATAGAAAATATACATTGCGCTGCTTCATGATCAACAGAGAGCGTTGGGAAAATGACAATTCGCAATTTTTTTTCGGGGTTGTTTTGCTTAAACAACCGCCGTTTCATTACTTTTTAACCGATTTTCAAAATTCTTTTTTTTAATAAAAGATGAAATTCATAGCTTAACAACAAATGCAAGCTATTGGAAATCGGTTTACAAAGAGAAGACTTATGAATTTTGGAACTTGTAATTTTAGGAATACCGCCATTTCACTTAATTTGCTATAAAAACAATACTTAACGAAGTGACCGAGAAAAACTAAAAGTACCACTTTACTCTATGGACTCCAGTCTAACAGAAATGCTACATGAGAACCCCTGTATATTTTTTTCCTTCACATTTGTATCACTGTGTTATTTTAGCAGTTTGGAAGACAATTTGCCTTTTACGTTTGGCCTTTACACAACCATCTCCAATGTTCAGAAGCAAATCAAACTCTCTGCTTTTATTGAATTCTTCCTTATGAAGATCTCTTACAAATTTTAAAAAATTTCCATTCTTAGATATCATTCTCAAAATGAAAAAATGCTCGGTGCATTTTGTTGATTTTCTATACTTCAACATGAACACAAATTGAAGTATCTGGAAACATTCAAAAGATTTTGTAATATATTCACAGGCTATAAGTTTTCTTGTAAAAGGCCTTTTTTTTATATAATTATATAATTATATAATTATAACACCTAAAAACGAACAGCTTTAAAAATGAAATAAAACCCCGAATAAAAAATGAAAAAACACCCAAATTATACACGATATGCAACAAACCCCAAATTTAAAAAATTGTTTGGGTGTTATTTCATTGGAGATTATTTCATAATTTGAAAACCCCAAATGAGGAATGAAATAATTCCCCAAAAAAAAATGAAAAACGACCCAAAAAAATTGGGAGTTATGAAATAACACCCAAAAATGTATGAAAAAAATTTGGGGAATATTTCATTTCTCGTTTGGGCGTTATTTCATTGAGGGGGCTTTTCGTGGAGCCGTGTGGGTCGGTCCCCATACAAACAAATTAAGCCAAAGCGGACACCCCTTACGATTATAGATTACCCAAAGACAATCTCAAAACACCAAATTTTTTTTTGATGCGTGCACCCTGCATACGGCCCAAATATGTTTTATTGAACAGACTTGTTATTTGATGTCATATCGAAACAAAACTCATACCATTGTTCTTGGCATATTAATGGCTTCGTTTTTCCCTTTAGTCACTTTTGACTTCGAAGTCAATTTGGCTTTGACTTCTTGTATTTCGTTTTCTATATCCATATGATGCCCATTTCTTGCAACGTCCATATAGGCCTCTCCAAACAATGAAACTTTTGCTTTAGAAGTATTTCAAATATGTATTCACAAACACAAAAGTTATGGAAGTTAAAAAAAAATTTGGTCACCCTACACCAAAAGTAATTCATTTGTTGTGCTGTGCTGTCATTTGGAGTCCTGTCGGGACAAAATCCATGTCATTGTTCGTGTTTCATCAAACGCTACTTTTCACCCTTAGCACACTTTTGACTCCGACGTCAATTGTGGAACTTGACTTTTTCCTACTACACAAAGATGAAACAGTATTTATAGAAATTGAACACTTATAAACATTTCTTTTGCAGTTTTTAAATATATCGACTAACGATGATACAAGAATTTTAAAAAATAAAAACGTAAGAATTATACCAACAACAAATAATAATATTTCGTTATTTTTTGCAAAAAAATTTGTAAATCTTTGAGAATTATATACAGTGCATACAGTTTATTGTTTTTGAGAAAAGTCAGTAACATTTTTTTAGTACAGAAGTACCTTATAATTCATAAAGGTGCTCATATAAATCAGGTTGATTGCCTTTACTTTCAAGATGTTGCTTAAGTGTCTCTTTACTCTTTCTAATGGCCCGATTACGTGCTGCTAAAAAACTTCCGTTTCATCGAACTCGTCGTATAAAAAACCAGTAAGAAAGTTTCAGTCGGGCAACCCGACTTAAATATACCATCTCCCTCAGTAAAAGAAAAACAAAAAAAATTCTGTTATTTTGATATTATTACTCGATTTCTAAAGTGGGCGGAGTGGTACATTTGTATGGGAGGTAACAGAAGGGGCGTGTCTAGACTTCCCGATTTTTTGTCCAAAACTTTATCCTGCTTGAACTTAACAAAATACATTAATTAGGCAGACAGACAGACAGACAGACAGACAGACAGACAGACAGACAGACAGACAGACAGACAGACAGACAGACAGACAGACAGACAGACAGACAGACAGACAGACAGACAGACAGACAGACAGACAGACAGACAGACAGACAGACAGACAGACAGACAGACAGACAGACAGACAGACAGACAGACAGACAGACAGACAGACAGACAGACAGACAGACAGACAGACAGACAGACAGACAGACAGACAGACAGACAGACAGACAGACAGACAGACAGACAGACAGACAGACAGACAGACAGACAGACAGACAGACAGACAGACAGACAGACAGACAGACAGACAGACAGACAGACAGACAGACAGACAGACAGACAGACAGACAGACAGACAGACAGACAGACAGACAGACAGACAGACAGACAGACAGACAGACAGACAGACAGACAGACAGACAGACAGACAGACAGACAGACAGACAGACAGACAGACAGACAGACAGACAGACAGACAGACAGACAGACAGACAGACAGACAGACAGACAGACAGACAGACAGACAGACAGACAGACAGACAGACAGACAGACAGACAGACAGACAGACAGACAGACAGACAGACAGACAGACAGACAGACAGACAGACAGACAGACAGACAGACAGACAGACAGACAGACAGACAGACAGACAGACAGACAGACAGACAGACAGACAGACAGACAGACAGACAGACAGACAGACAGACAGACAGACAGACAGACAGACAGACAGACAGACAGACAGACAGACAGACAGACAGACAGACAGACAGACAGACAGACAGACAGACAGACAGACAGACAGACAGACAGACAGACAGACAGACAGACAGACAGACAGACAGACAGACAGACAGACAGACAGACAGACAGACAGACAGACAGACAGACAGACAGACAGACAGACAGACAGACAGACAGACAGACAGACAGACAGACAGACAGACAGACAGACAGACAGACAGACAGACAGACAGACAGACAGACAGACAGACAGACAGACAGACAGACAGACAGACAGACAGACAGACAGACAGACAGACAGACAGACAGACAGACAGACAGACAGACAGACAGACAGACAGACAGACAGACAGACAGACAGACAGACAGACAGACAGACAGACAGACAGACAGACAGACAGACAGACAGACAGACAGACAGACAGACAGACAGACAGACAGACAGACAGACAGACAGACAGACAGACAGACAGACAGACAGACAGACAGACAGACAGACAGACAGACAGACAGACAGACAGACAGACAGACAGACAGACAGACAGACAGACAGACAGACAGACAGACAGACAGACAGACAGACAGACAGACAGACAGACAGACAGACAGACAGACAGACAGACAGACAGACAGACAGACAGACAGACAGACAGACAGACAGACAGACAGACAGACAGACAGACAGACAGACAGACAGACAGACAGACAGACAGACAGACAGACAGACAGACAGACAGACAGACAGACAGACAGACAGACAGACAGACAGACAGACAGACAGACAGACAGACAGACAGACAGACAGACAGACAGACAGACAGACAGACAGACAGACAGACAGACAGACAGACAGACAGACAGACAGACAGACAGACAGACAGACAGACAGACAGACAGACAGACAGACAGACAGACAGACAGACAGACAGACAGACACGAAATACAGGAAGTCAAAGTCAAAATTGACTTCGAAGTCAAAAGTGACAAAAGGAAAAAACGGAGCCTTCTATATACCAAGAACAACGGTATGCGTTTTGTTTCGATATGACATCAAATAACAAGGTACCTCAATAAAACGTATTGGGGCCGAGTGTAAGGTGCACGGATTAAAAAAAAAATTTCTGTTCTGCAATTGTCTTTGCCTAATCTTTAATCGTAGGGGGTGTCCACATCAAATTTTTTTTTCGACCTACACAAGGGTAGATATCATTTGATACGAGAAAAAGTGTAAAGCATTAAAGAAGACGAGTTAGACCCCATATTTCTTAAGACCTAATTCGTTTCAGGAGTTTTTAAGACAAGCTATGTCCGTCTGTCTGGCCGTCCTTAACTGATCCGTATGCAAATTTATAAATATCAATATTTTCCAAAATGAAGTAATGGATTTGTAAAGGGGCAGGATAGACCAACACCTTCGGGTACCTCCCTATTAAAAATATATCTTTTGCGAAAATGTAGGCTTATGAAAATTTGACTCAGTAATGAATATGACTACATCGACCGACCCCTTTTGGTAACTCCCATCAAAAGTATCTATTTTAGGAATATAAATACTTCCCCTCATAACTATCAAACTCAATAAACGCGCGTTAAAACCTATACAAAAAGCATAGGCAGTTAAGTATGGGAAAAAGTTGTGTTCATATTGGACGCGACTTCCGATAAATTGCGTTTACTATAAATTCGACAATTTTTGCAATCGAAACCCACCCATACCTATTAATGGCAGCACTGCAAATTGCACATCCCTATTAAAACAGCTGTTTAAAACATAAAATTGTAGAGGGAAAGAGCGATCAGCTTTTCTCGCGGGATAGCGAGCCAAAATGAAATCTCTTCCTTGGTCAGTGCATGAAGGCGCTGTACCAACATTTGAAATATGCTCCTCTCTATCAAATAAAAGTTAAAAAGAATTACTTGAATGAGACGCTTCGTACATTATCCATGAAATATGCAGCGCTGCTTGCTCTGCACATATCCATTACGCACAATACCTTTTCAAGAAAAAAATAAGCTCAATCAGCTGTTTGGATGTGAACGCGGAAGCAAAACTCAGTGGAAACACCATGCGTTCATTTTCGATAAATCGTTAACGCGATAACCAAACGCAGGCTAATGGAAACCGCATATAAAGTTTGACATCTGCAGAATTTTTTTTAAATAGATAGCTGAGTTCATGATGTAATAACTTTTGAACGCGACATTGGATAAAGACGTTCATAGTATCACCTGATAGGTTTTTACATTCTTGTTAGGAAAGAAGGATAAAAATGCATGGTCCATGGGGTTTAAAAACATCAAAATTTCCTTCGTTCTTGAATATCCTGAAAAAGTAATTTTTGAAAATTACGCTACTATTCCTAACATAATGTGAAAATCTAGAGATGGCACATTTCGCAGACTCTCTAATCTGACGATCGAAAATTAATTTGACTTCATGTATTACTTGTGATTAATTAAGTTTTTATGGATGTTGTTCGGATAACAATAACACTAAGCAACATAAAAATCATCTGAAATCCTACTATATAGGTTGATGTAGTATGGTCCCATGAGTACAAAACTAGTCAATTTTGTTAGTATATTTAGGTTTTTTTTTAACAAAACCCAT
Organism: Muscina levida; assembly: GCA_964034835.1. Lineage (NCBI taxonomy): Eukaryota > Metazoa > Arthropoda > Insecta > Diptera > Muscidae > Muscina > Muscina levida. Next base: position 26,028 of record CAXIUB010000303.1, on the reverse strand, counting down.
TTCTGTGATTATGTCAATGTAACTACTTCATAGTCGGTCTAACATTAACTGCTTGGTTTCACGATGTCGAACGTTTTCTTTTTATGCGATAAACAGCTGATTTGATATACGAATTTCAGGTGTTTCAAGCAAAAACCCAAGCGAACGTTAACATTCGCAATTGTGAAACAGGCAGTAAGTTTTAGGCTGATCAATAGTTTGGGAGTAATATAAAACTTTGTATCGAAAAATTAAGTTTTCTGCCAAAATTTCCAAAACAATTACACCAGTTTACAAATCTTTTTTTTGGCAGCCAGAGTTCTAAATAATTTTTTTCTTTAGATTTCTGCATCCTAAACACGAATATGAGATTTAATGAAAAGTAACGAAATTTTTCAAAAATGTAGACTTAAAATGCACTTTAATTCTCCAGCTTGCAGCAATTTCAAAATAATCAATGATCATACATGAATCCCTGTTTGTGAACTTTTATTATAAATAAACATATTTTATCTAATTTTCCCAGTTTTTTTACTGTCATCGTTTAAAAAGTGAAAACACTTTTGGACCAGTCGGCAGAAATGAAAAATATCGATATTTTCTAAAAAGGATCAGCTAGGATTTCAATTTAAGCATTTTTGTGATGCATGATCGAATCACAATACGGTGGCATTTTTAATTGTTATCGTTATTTTTATACAACGTAAAGTTTAGCTTTAAGCCTATCGGGGAAGACCAATCTTTGAACTCAAAATGGGAAGACCATAAATAACAATATTGTTTTTTTGAACGGTCAATTTCAAAGTTATTTTCATTTCTTTGGCAATGTGTATTTGGCTAAATATTTAGCAGTTTTCTCCTATTTTCTTTATTGCTCGCATTGACACTTCCTTTAAAAGTGTGAATGTTGTCCTCTTGTTATTATTATTAAATCTACAATTAAAATTTTCATTATATTAACGTTTTTGTTTTGTACCTTAATGTACACAGTTTAACAGGACGATAGGAACGAGTTTTGGACTATGAGAGAAGTGCAACTTCTGTTCCATTGAATCTGTTTTTACATATGAGTTTTGAATCACATTTTTTTTAATTTATAATAATGATTTCTCAATAGTTTTTTATACTTTCCTATGTATTTCATATTTTCTATTTGTATCTTTTAATACCAATAGTCATTTCTCTGAAACTTGGTTTTACTTATTTTCATACATTTATTATTTTCTGTGTAGTATAATATTTTATGTAAACAATTTAACCCGAAATGGTATAAAATCGAATTATGAAATTAACTGGTTACCTTATCTCACACATAAAGGCGTTTGCTCATATTTGGGGTGTTGTCCAAAAACCTACACCCACTAATTGTTGCTCTATGTATTTGTGGTAACCATCGAGTCAGTCATAATGCAAAACTTGCTCAGAGCTGTAATACATTTTTTAACGCTTAATGCTGTCGTCCATTGCCGCCAAATACTACATGCTTGCTTATCGAATACAGAAATGTCTATGGAGATTAATGTCTGGGAAAAGTACATCAACGATATTTACACGGAGCGTCCATTTGATGGCATGCTAATTCTACACGATAGCCACCACTCTCAACATTCTGCACTGTATGCGATCTATCAGTTTGGGGTGCCAAAAGTTTCGCTGTCTCCAAACCATGGATTTATATATAAAGGTATTTTCAACAGTGAGATCTTAGCAGTTGTTATAATGACTGAAGCAGTGAAAAGAGATTTAATGGAAACAACTGCTTGTACATTGGAACATATCAGGCAGACTAGAATTCTTATATTGGCCATAGATGTAAAACTTCCGATTCACTTTCAAAATACTATATTACCACTATGTGAACATTACAAAATGACAAATGTCCTACTACATTTACTCTATACAAACAAGAAATCAATATTGAATTTTCACATGCTGAGGCCATATCCGGAATATCATTGGTCTTTGGAGAACAGTACCTGCAGAGATATATCGTGTTTCCCTCCTCATTGGTTGAATTTGCACAACAAGACATTGCGGACCTTAACCGATCAAATGCTTGGTCGATCCTTAGCCTACAAGGATTCTCAAGGAAATGTTCAACTGAATGGTTTCGTTTCAAGATTTATCCTGTTATTCGCTGAACGTATCAATGCATCGCTCAAACACATTCAACCTGTAATACCGGGAAAGAAGATCCATTTTACAGTCGTGTTAAAAATGGTAAAAGATGATAAACTTGATTTGCCGATGGTTCTGGATGCTGATGCAGGCGAATATACCACATATTACTTGGATCTTGGCCAAGTATTTGTAATGGTACCCTGTGCCCAACCTCTTACAACACGGGAAGTATTCAGCAACATTTTAAACTTGCATTTCTTTGGATGCATTTTCATTACATCGCTTGTTCTGTCCACAGCACATTCTGGTATTAACTACGTTTACTATGGACCGATGCATCGTTTGAATTTTATGATAAACGACAAAGTGTTTCCCGGAATTTTGGGTCAATCATTTGCGGCCAGAGTTTCACATTTGGTCAGCTTGCGAATCGTGTACATTCTTATAGGACTTGCTGGTATTAATATATCTTCACAATTCGCGGGTCATTTAAACACACTACTTACCACTCCTCCCCGACACCGACAAATAGAAACAATTGATGATTTAAGAAAGTCCCCCGTAAGAATTCTTATCGGTGCTGCAGCTTTTGAGGGGTTTAAAGACGGTTTAAAGCACTTGGAAGGTGCTCTCACTGTTACCAACAATTCCAGTTATTTAGAGCATAGGCGCAGAACATTTAATACCACTTACGCCTATTTTGCCACGTCTGCATTATGGAATTTGTTTTCGCAAGAACAACAATTTTATTCACACAAATCGTTCTGTACTAACCCCAACCTCACCTTACTACCTCTACTGCCGTGGGGCGTACGCGTCCCACCGAATTCGCCGCTGAAAGAGGCGATGAATGCTTTGATACATCGTGTACATGATGTGGGACTAATATATGCCTGGCAATCCAGTACTTTTACAGATATGATGAAAGCGAAAATGTTTTTATTGCGTGATCCCAAACCACGTAAAGATAGAAAAGCTTTGAGTGCATATGACTTGTACTGGATTTGGATGATCATGATCTTTGGTTTGGGATGCAGCTGCTTGGTGTTTGTGGCAGAGTTATTCATCGGTAATCGAATGAGATCAATGTGGTTAAAAACGTGTTTACAGAGGACTACGAATTGAAATACTCAATATTTGAGAAAAAGATGACGTTTACGCGATATTTTCATATAAGCAATATACAAAATATTGAATATCTATTATTCCTGATAAAAAAACTTTACATTTTATGTTATTACAAATCTTTTATTATTTCGAATTTAATATTAAAATAAAAATTATGTATAATTATTGCACAGTGCGACAAAAAAAAGTTAAGTCGATATACATAGGATGTTACGGCGGGAAAGAATAATAAAATTCAAACGTTAAGAAAAAATACTAATGTAATTAGCTATGCCGAATCTCATTACCCTTCATCACTAAAACTATTTTTTATTAAACTTCGTAGCTAAAAAAAGGGAAAATGGTGAGAGATGAAATGCTTTGAGTGAATATTGCTATACTTTTTTACCCCAACAAGGTTTAGTTTTTACGAACATGGGAGGTGGAAGTAGTTTGCGTTCGATATGGTTAGCCTTCTCATAGAGAATAGAAGCTTGCATCCAAATTTCAGCTCGATAGCTCTTAAACTACTGCTGTAACCGCGGGGACAGACAGACGGACATTCCCAAAAGAGGGTGTTTCAAACTTAACATCGGCTTGAGGGACAGAAGCTTGCATATTGAATTTAAGCACAATTTCTCTTAATCTGCGGCTGTAATAGAGGGGATATACATACGTTGTTGGAGGTAGTTACCATCCGATCTGGCTCATCTTAGAACTTACCCTCCGCTTGCATATTAACCTACGGCTGTAATCGCGGATACAGATAAACGGAAACCCCAAAAAGGGGAGTTTGTATGAGAGATGGGAGTAGTTTTCCGTCGATCTTGTTTATCTTAGAAATTAACCTCCGCTTAGAGAACAAAAGCTTGCATACAAAATTTTCTTTTGATTGCTCTTAAACTACGGCAGTAATCGAAGGGACAGACCTCTAAAAGGGGTAGTTTACATGGGAGGTGGGAGTAGTTTTTGACCGACCTTACTTATATTAGAAAGTAGCCTCCGCTTAGAGGATAGAATCTTGCATACAAAATTTCAGCTTGATTGCTCTTAAACTACAGCTGTAATCGTAGGGACAGACGCCAGAAAAGGGGAGTTTGTATGGAAGGTGGGAGTAGTTTCTGACTGATCGGAAGGCGGCGCACGTGAAGGTATCACGGCAATTGTCGAAGACGGCTTAGTCCGGTGGCGAGGAGCTGATTACGAGCATGCACCAGCTCCTGAGCACGGTTTATCGTGTGACCTTTTCAACATAGAGATGGAGATGACAATGAGGAAAGCTGCAGTAAACACGATAGGTAGGATATTCAACAAAAGCCACATGCTACTTACGTACGCTGATGACGTAGACTAAATCGGTAGAAAAGTGCGGGATTGCAGCTTTCTCAGGTATATAGAAAAAAATCTGCGAAAATAGGTCTTATAGTGAACGAGGACAAAACGAAGTTATGAGTTTCAACGAACAAAGAATTTACTCGTTTGGGAAACTGCGTGAACACTGACAAATATAGGTTTGAGGTGGTAAATATTTTTATCCACCTAAGCTCAGCAATCTACAAAGGAAATAATGTCAGCCTCAAGATTCGGAGAAGAATCCTGCTTGCTTTCAAATTCTACTACGGACTATGCAATCGATTTACTGAGAGAGCCCTCCCTCGACGAACAAAAATCCAGCTATACAAAATACTGGTTCTACCTGTCTTGATGTATGGTTAAGAATCCTCGGTTTTACACAAGCGGATGAATTGGATCTGTCAGTATTCGAGAGAAAAATACTCCGTCAAATATATTGGCCCATCATTGTTAAAGGAGAATATCGACGTCGATGAATCATGAGTTTTACGAGCTGTACAATGATATTGACCTGTTCAGCGCTTATAATATTTTTCTACGTGCGGCATATAATTCCACGGGATTGCAAAGAAGTGCCAGCAATGTAAATAAGCATGCATGCCAAATTAACACGCACTTTTTAAATACGCCAACAGTTTTTTTTTAACAGTTTTTGCTTTTGAGTTACTACTAACTAAATAGTGACGAATGTTTCCACAAAATCTGGCTGATTTTACAGGGTAAAAGACCGGTTGTGGCAAAGTAGTTAGAACACGCGACTACCATGCGGGAAATCACAGGATCTACTACTGGCTCCAGTCATCTTAAAAGAAAAATTTTCTTTCGTTGTTCGCTCCCCTCGATTGTTGTTGACAGCAACTTCGCAGTATAAGTGTCGAGTTCAATCGGCGTGTCTAGTAAGAGCTTCTCAAACAGTGACGTTCGCATTCGTCGATAAACAAGTAGGTGCCGTTAATTGTGAATCTAAAAAATAGAAAGCGTGTTAATTCACAACAACGCGAGAAGCTATCCCATACCTCATTCATGGGGTGTAAAGGAAAATTAAATTAAGTAAGCAGGGTAAAAGACAATGAAATAGCGTTGTCAGGGAAGGTGGAGCTCACATAGTTGAAAGACTACTGTTTAAAGAAATCTTATAAATGATCATTTGAAATAGTTTCATACAAATTTTTTTAACATATGTAATATTTATACCATCACCCTTAGGGATGAGGGAACATATCATTTGATACGGAAAAAAGTGTAACGCATTAAAGGAGACGAGTTAGACCCCAAGTATCTTAAGACCAAATTCGTTTCAGGACTTTTTAAGACGATTGAGCCATGTCCGTCTGTCTGTCTGGCTGGCTGTCTGGATGGCTGGTGGGCAGGATAGCTCGAGCTAACCTTAACGGATCGGTATGAAAATTTACTAGTACTAATATTTTTCAAAACGAACTTATGGGATTGTAAATGGGCTGAGTAGCCCCACCCCTTCTGGTACCTCTTATACAAAATTACCTATTTTTGGATAATTAATATTTCTTTTATAAGTGCCAAACAGACTATCGCAGGATATTTAAATTTGGTCACATTATTTATCTTGCAATAGTAGACGAACCCTATGAAAACCGAAAGCTTTGCCACACCCCTTCTGGTACCTCCCGTACAAATGCCGAATTGACTCTCATAGTTTTACATACATATCTTTTGTGAAAGTAAACTGAATTCACTCAAATTTTGCGTATGATGTTCGCTTATAAAAATTGGACTTAGGAATGAGTATGAACTATATCGGTTCACGCCTTCTGGTACCTCCCATACAAATGACCAAACTCACCCCCATAGTCTTACATACGGATCTTTTTTGTAAGTACACTGAATTTAGTCAAATTTTGAGTAAGATGTTTCGCTTATAAAATTTAACTTAGGAATGAATATCGATTATATCAGTTCACGCCTTCTGGTACCTCCCATACAAATGACCAAACTCACCCCTAAAGTCTTACATACGGATCTTTTTTGTAAGTACACTGAATTTAGTCAAATTTTGAGTAAGATGTTTCGCTTATAAAATTTAACTTAGGAATGAATATCGATTATATCAGTTCACGCCTTCTGGTACCTCCCATACAAATGACCAAACTCACCCCTAAAGTCTTACATACGGATCTTTTTTGTAAGTACACTGAATTTAGTCAAATTTTGAGTAAGATGTTTCGCTTATAAAATTTAACTTAGGAATGAATATCGATTATATCAGTACACGCCTTCTGGTACCTCCCATACAAAATGACCTATTTTTGGAAAATTCATATTTCTCTCAAAACTTTCAAACGGACACTTGGGGAGTATTTAAAATTCGGATAATTTATATTGTGATAGGAGGCGAAACCTCAGAAAACCTAACTATTTGACACACCTCTCCTGCTACCTGCCATACAAATGACCGAACCCACCTCCATAATCTCAAATACATATCTTTTCTTTCAAAGTACACTGAATTCAGTAAAATTTTGCGTAAGTTGTACGTTTATGAAGAATTGAATTAGGATTGAACATGGACTATATCGGTTCACACCTTTTTGTACTTCCCATAAAAAATGACCTATTTTTGGAAAATTGATATTTCTCCCATAACTTCCAAACGGACACTTGGGGGGTAATGAAATTTGGCACACCCCTTCTGGTACCTCCCATATAACTAACCGATATTTCCCCTTTTACATACATATAATTTTGTATGTACATTGAATTCAGACAAATTTTGCCAAGGTAAGCGATCATTGAACGTTGATTCTAGAAAAACATCAGACACGTTGTGCTGCCCCTAATTGAACCTTCTGTACAAATAGGTAAAATTTTTTACGTTTTTGCTCTACATGCAGACAAAAAGAAATGCGATAGTAATTTTATTTTAATTAAAAATCTATTAATTTCTACAACTCAAGACTTAAACAATATCTTATATAATATCTGCAGGCTTTCCCAATACACAGATTGATACGAAAATTTTACCAAGTTGTACTGATGACCTGTAGATAGTCAATGGCTATATTTGGTTGTGATTGGATACAGGGGGGTGGCACCGCCCATTCAACATGAAAATAAAAAGGGCTATATCTCATGAACTATAAGAGGTATGAAGATAAGATTTGTTACATATGTTGTTGTTGCAGTTTAAATTACAGTAAGAGTGGAAGTGGGCTGTACCACACCCCTTTTAAAATAAACAGTTATAACTGTCAAAATTCCACAGTATATTGCAGTTCGCCTAGAGATATAAACTGTAAGGTGGGCCAGTTTTTTTATTCGCAAAAATGTAACCAAATTTAAGATGAATTAAACGAAAATGTCACCAATAAACTTTGTGTGTAATATCAATTTCTAGCTCGCGCTGGGAAAGCTTAATTTAGTGCAGAAAACTTAAATTTTGATAGAAGTGTCTTAAAGCTGAAGTCTGTACGCTTTCAATAATCATGGGGCAACGAACGTCACTTCTAAAAGAAGCGCAAAACGGAGTAAATAAACGAAAAATACATTTATCTTAAAAAAAGTATCAGCTAGGATTTTGATTCATGTGGATTTTTAATGTACAATTGACCCCCAACCCATTTACCGTTTTTGTTGCAATTTTAGGTCAACAAATTCGTCAATCAGGCGAGGTGTGTGAAGTGTGATAGACTTTCATTGAGACTTTCTTTGAAAAATCACCATGTAAAGACTACACAAGAACAACGTTTACAAACCTTGCAAATTTATTTTCAAAATGCGCGTTCTGTTTGCCCTTTGTGAAGTTTATGGTGCATATACTCATTCACCTGAGCAGCTAATAGAATCCATCGACGCTGTAGACGTAAGTGTGACAGGGGACTCGAATTTATCGAACCGACGCCGTTGTCAGCAACTCGGTCTCTGCAAATGCTGAGGAAAGATCTTGGTCTCCATTCATATAAATTCCAACTGGTAGAAGAACTAGAGCAAGTGGAAGATCAATTGATTTTTTTTATTTATCACGAAGAAATGGTTCCAACACGACGGCGTAAAATGCCATGCAGCGCGTGAGATCATCACTTTGTAAAGCCAAACGTTGGTGACCGAATTATCTCATAGAATGGTAATACGAGTTCAATACAAAGATAGTATTCGGAAATATTCTTGATCCATGTGAGAAGAAGACATGGCAAAAGAGCTTTTTATGGCTAAAGGCATGAAGCTTCAAACGAAATTTCCATTTTCGGTCAATAGGCGGTGAAGGCATGTCAAAAGTGTTTTTACGCCCAAAGAGATAGTTAGTATACAGACGGTTACCGCTACTACACTGAATTTTGATCTTAAACGGAATGTCTGTTTCCGCTTTGTAAAAGATATGACTTTGCTGATGAACTTTTTACTATCGTCATAGAGCCTATGATATTTAGAATTTAAAACAACAACACTTAATTTGTTAACTTTCATGTTAAGGAGTTGCTTGATATTAGTTACATAAGTTAATAAACTCAACATATCATTATCGAGCTTTAGAACCGTTTTCAAAGTACTTTGATGACCTAAATGTGAAATATATTACAAGTTAAAATGCAATAGCGAAGCATTGACGGGCCCACTAGTTGACTATGAAACTCCCATACAAATTCTACAAATAACGCCAAAATAAAAAATTAAAGAAAACAAGGTGTGTGTTGACCAGTGTAGTAATTGTAGTATTATCAATAATTAATTAATGCTTAACTCGTGAAGCTAACTCACGCCTGGTAAACTCACTTTTTCTGTACAATAATCTTTCAGTGAATATTATAGCACTAATATATTAAATGTATTCGCAGTTGCCCAGCACCTTGTAGCTAATCTATTTTTACTGTTGGCTTCTATGTTTTCCACTTATATCTATTTCCAATGCTACATATATTTCATCAGCATGGTAACAGAAAGATTCTTCTAAACATTAAGTGTTATTTGCCATGTGAATATTTCTATAGATGGTAAAATAATAGCTATAGGAAAACAAAAATATCGCTTTATCGATGTTAACATTGTACATGTTTTATCTGTAGATTACATTGAATGAACAAATGCTACATATGAATGAATGAATGTTGTAGCCCCTAAACCAATTAAGAGGCAGGGCAATTACACTGATAAGCACCTTACATTGATTTCTGATACAAAATGGCAATATCCGTTCAAACAAAATTTAGTGATTACTTTTTTAGTCTATGTTATAAAGTATCCATAAAAGACTGCATGGCATCGATAACATAAAAAACACCCAAATTAAGTTAATTGCTGCAATGTATTTCAATGATTGTGGCTATCCGCCGGTTTGTGGTAAATATAAGATGAACATTTGGCTTTTACATACGAATAGCAATTTCGCTACGGTTAATAAAGTGGCCGACTTAGCATAGCACCATCAAATCTGACCTTAGTTTTGGCTCTGTTATTCGTACGAATTAAACGGTATTAGACGAACATTTCATTCTATGTTGAAAATTACAATAAATATGCAATGATAACATTTCAAATGCAAATGCCCTTTCTCTCTATTAGTCACACCAAGTTGTGCAAGGTTCTCAGTCACCTCGTTTTCCATCTGAGTCCACGCGTACAACATGACCTAGCCAACGCAACCGTTGCACCTTAATGCCTCTGACCACGCCAATGTCAGTGTGCAGCTCGTACAGCTCATAATTCATACGAAGTCGATACTCTCCGTAAACGATGATGGGCCCATATATTTTACGGACTACTGTCGGAACCAATTCATCCGCTTGTGTCATACCAAAGGATTCTGAACCATAGATCAAGACAGGTAGAACCAGTATTTGGTATAGCTGGATTTTTGTTCGTCGAGAGAGGCCTCTGCCATTGAATCGCTTGCTTAGTCCGTAGTAGCATTTATAAGCAAGCAGGATTCTTCTCCGGATCTTAAGGCTGACATTATTTGTTTTGTAGATTGCTGAGCTTAGGTGGAAATATATTTACCACCTCAAACCTATAGTTGTCAGTGTTCATGCAGTTTCCCAAGCAAGTAAATTCTTTGTTCGTTAAAACTAATAACTACGCTTTGTCCTCGTTCGCCATTTGACCCATTTTTATACCATCACCCTTAGGGTAATAAAACCAGTACAGAAATTTCAGTCAGGTAAACTGACTGATCAATACCATCACCCAATATAAGATATTATTCAAGTCCTGAGTTATAGAAACTAAAAGATTTTTAATTAAAATGTAATTACTTATTTATTATTTTTTGCCTGCTTCTGGAGCAAAACCGTGTAAAATTTGACCTATATGTATAGGAGGTACAATAAGGGGTAGCGCAGCGTATCTTATTTTTTAGTAAATCAAGGTTTAATAAACGCTTACCTAGGAAAAATTTGTCTGAATTTATTGTACAGACAAAAATGATATGCATGTAAAAGGGCCTGTATCTGTTATTTATATGGGAGGTACCAGAAGGAATATGTGAAAGAGTTAGGTTTTCTGAGGTTATGAGTCCAATTACAAGATAAATAAACTGACCAAATCTTATTGTCTCCCAGGTGCCGGTTTGGATGTTATGGGAGAAATATTAATTTTCCGAAAAAAGGTCTATTTCCTCCATATATGCAGCCCATTCTGCGTATCTATAACTAGAATTTCATCCTTGTCCTTACAGGAGGGGAGCCCACTTTTGTGGTTTTTTTTTAAGCTAAAATTTTCGGGCTTCACCTCTATCCCTGTAACCCTTTGTATATTCGTTCTCCCGTTCCTCCATCGGACGTTTTTTTTTTTAATAAATAGCTGCCTCGCCTGTTTTACTGTCTCCTTGTGCCGTTCCCTAACGGCTCTGGTTACAATTGGCTGTAGCGTTGCCTTATGAGCAGGATCCTGTTCCTCAGACGCTAGGCAATATTTTTCATCGTACCAGGATTCGTCTGAGCGCCGTTTTTCATACTCATGCACCGTTGTTGCGGCGGTTTGCATGGAACAGTGACAGCATAACTGTGTATTGGGAATGTTAGAAGTAGAGGCATTGTGCCGCAGTAGTTGGGAGAACGTGTTGGAGTAAGTAGTGACTATCTCTGGGGTTTGCAGCTTCGCGATGTCCATCTTTGTTTGTGTTTGGTTACGTGCGTTTTTCGCTCCGATCAATCTTGTGCGCACCTTGGCTGCAACCATTTAATGATCCGTGCCGGTTTCCGAGTTATTCGAAAAATTGATTTTTTAGAAAAATCGGATTTCTAATACAGCATTTGAAAGAAACCCGGTTTAGCAGATTTTTTTTCGGTTTTTTCCTAAAAAGTTAAAATAAAAATAAAAAAAAATAATTTGGTTTAAGAAAATTCCTTTTTTTTACCCTTTTGTTTTTAATAAATTTTTGTAATATCCTTTATTTTATTTTTTAAAGTTTTTGGAACATTTTTAATTTTATTTTTTAAAATAGTGTGCAATTTAAGTATTCAATTTTGAGTATATTCTTCTGTGTCGTTTTTATAACGCGTGATACAGAAAACACGCGCTCATAATTGTGGAAGTAGGATTTTTATTGACAAAAGCGCGTTTAGAAGGATGTTGAGCTTTTCTATCTGTTTATTAAATCTATCGAAATAATTGAAATTATCATATAGGTTTGTGTCATTGCAATTTGTTTTAACTGGTGGATTTTGGATGTTATTTATTGTTGTTTAAATCGTCGTAAAGACTACCATTAGAGGATTCCTCTATCTCACAATCTGTACTGTTGCTAGACGCTACCGTTGTTGGGAAAATTGCAGGATGAAGTCTTTTAAAAAGTTCGTTCGCACATTCCATCATTTCCGCCTTTTTAGAATACTTTACAAAGGATGACTTTGTAGGATATTTGCAGGAGCTGAGATATATAATTAGGGTATTCAATGTTTGTATTCTTTTTTCCTTAAATCACGCTATAATTTTGTGTCGTACGCGGAGTCCATATTTTTGAGCTGTTTTAGTAATAGAGTCACTGAATCATTTGATAATCTTTTAATTGTGAGCGCTAAAGGCTGAAGCGCTGAGCTGAAATCTCTCAAAATTGTTATTTCTTTTGAGCTGAATGGAGTTTCCCCTAAATCCAAATGCGCATTGTTGACACATGGGTAAACTCTTAGAAACTGTTCACATCGACAATGAGCCTTAGATCTTTATTGTGCTCCATAGCTCTGCAATCTTTGTTTTTCGCTCGACTTGTTAAATGAATTAACATGCTTACGCAATTTTGCAATAATTTGAGACACGTTTTTCGGTGACGTACAAAAAAGCCATATGGCCTTATTTCCCATTCGATTGGAAAATAAAGCCATATGACATTATTACCACAGAAGGTGTGAAATAAAGCCATTATGGCATTATTTCACCTTTGACAATATTTTGAATAAAATGCTGGTAATAAAGTAATTAGACTTTATTGCACGACGCCTGATTTTTAGACTTCCATCAGAACGAACACCACCCTATGACGATAGTATTAACTGTCCACCTCCGAGTCAGAGCGAGATTTAGGGACAATATCCCGCTGAATTGTTTAACGTGAATTGGGATCTGCTGGTTAGGAGCGTGCATCAGCTCATAGAGAACATATGCCTAGAGGAGAACATTTCCGGGGATTGGAGTCTCAGTCTGTTATGGAGTAAGTCTACCATGAAGTAAGTCTGTCATCAATTGCGTCAAGGTCCTTTCGAGCATATTGTGTGAACTTTTTTATTGTGAAACGTTTGCGACAAATCTTGGAGAAAAGATGATCCATACCTACCACCTCTTTGTCGACTACAAAGCTGCCTTCGACTCTCCAATAAAGAATCGACTCTATGAAGTCATGTCTGAATTTGGTATTCCTACTAAGTTAATACGCTTTTTCAGATACCTTAGAAAACCCTAAATCCTCAGTTAATATTGGTAAGAATCTCTATGAATCATTCAATACGATAAGAGACCTCAGGCAGGGAGATAGTTTTTCCTGTACACTATTAAATACAGTTATGAAGGAGGTGATGAGAAAAGCTGGTTTCAACATGTCCGGCAATATATTCCATAAATCATATAAGTTTTGATCGTCTAATAGGAGGCATTTGCCAAGCAAATAACTCTCCCTAAAACTACAAAGTGAATGCCTGCAATTCAATTGGATAACTAAATAACGTAAACATATTTTCCGAAAAAATTATCAAACCGATAAATATTGCATAGGATATCAATTTATATTTTGTATCTAAATATTTATTTTATTATTTATTTATTTATTTTTATTTTATTTTATTATTTTTATTTTATTATTAGTTATCTTGTTAATTTCTCCAACCAACATTTATCCTAAATTGTCCACATTAACATTGTTCAAAATCATAAAATTATACGAATACTGCAAATTTCATCGATAAGATAATTAAATTTTTGGAGTTTTTCCGAAAGTTTCCAAGTGTTTCCCTTAGAATTTTCTATTTTTTCATTTGAAAAGCCTTTCCGTAACAATTGCACACAAAATTCCATACAAAAGAGCAATTTTAGATTTTTCCAATTTCGCGATTTTTTCGAAGGATGTCCCAAAATTTTCTTGCATAATTTTCTTGTTACTATACACCTTCCACACCATTTTTATACATATAGATTTCACAATAATCAGAAATTTTCCAAGCATCATAACGAATTTTCCACCTTTACGGCGTCTAAAATCATCAATCAAGCGATATAATGGAAAATGTCGTCGAAATAATCCAAAACTTTCTAGTTTTTCCCGAAATTTTCCGAGTTTTCCACCAAGAATATTTCATTTTTGCCATTCGAAAAGTCATTTCGGAATGATTATCCGAAAATCTTCACATTTACACCATCCAATTACACAGTGCAGCAGTAAAAACTTGAACCAATTGAGACCGCCAAAATCTGAAAGCTTATGATCGTAGAAGAAATCCCCTAGCTGGGTTTTGACTTATTAGCTAAGGTTTTTTTTAATTCATTTTTGAAATTTTCGAAATTTTTTTTTGAAATTTTAGCTCTTAATCAGATCTAATTACACTATGTCACAAAATTTCAAAAGTTTCTGTATCCGGGACATTTAATAATACATTTTAATGTAAAATTTCACGCTGAATTCAAATCTGCTCTCAGATATGTGGAAAGTAGAACAGATTTTGAGATATGGTCCAATTTCCATTTTTAGTGTTTTGAGAAAAGGTAGATCTACTAAAATGCCATTTTCTCTGGCAATAATTCACCGATTTTACTGAACTGTAACAAAAATAAAAGATAATAAAATTATTTCTTAAAAAAACGATAGTTGATTAAAAACCAATTATTAATGACGAAGTTATGGCACATCAAAGTTGGATTTTTGTAAAAATTTTAATGATTTTTCAAGTTTTCGCTGCTTTTAATAAAGTTTTTTTCCGTGATTCCGTAAAAATTGCTCCGGTTTCAGACTATTACATGATAGAATAATATGTTACAAAAGTTTTTTGCCCTTGGTCATCAAAATCGGTTGAAAAATAAACGCTACATTCACAATTAAGTACAGATACCTCTTCTTGAGAGTAGTAGTAATTGTTGTTTTGCTTGAACTTCGAAATATAACTCAAGTTTTTTGTTAAACAAGTCACGTAGGAATATCTAAAAAAAAAAATTGTTTATTTTACTAAATACTGTAAATGCGGAAAGATTTTTTATCCGATTTTGATGACCAAGGGCAAAAAATTTTTTGTAACATATTATTCTATCATGTAATAGTCTGAAACCGGAGCAATTTTTACGGAAACACGGAAAAAAACTAAATTAAAGGCAGCGACAATTTGAAAAATCATTAAAATTTTTACAAAAATCCAACTTTGAGATGCCATAATTTCGTCATTAATGATTGGATTTTAATCAACTATCGTTTTTTTAAGAAATAATTTTATTAACGTTTATTTTTGTTACAGTTCAGTAAAATCGGTGAATTATTGCCAGAGAAAATGGCATTTTAGTAGATCTACCTTTTATCAAAACACTAAAAATGGAAATTGGACCATATCTCAAAATCTGTTCTACTTTCCACATATCTGAGAGCAGATTTGAATTCAGCGTGAAATTTTACATAAAGATCAACTATTTAGAAGCCGGGATCAAAAATTTGTTGCATTGTGTTATTTAACCTTCAGATAAAATCAAAAACACAACAAAATCTCACTCAAAAAAACAAAAATGTAACAAAATCGTAAAATTTCTTCATAGATTTTTATTGTTTTATGATTTATTTCTATTTTGTATTTATTTCATTTTGAAAAGCATAGCATTTTTAATTTCGATAAACGTACAATTGAAATTGATTTCTTTACAGTTTTGCTGATTTGAGTAAGATGTTGTTGTTTTCTTGATTTTATCTCAAGGCAAAATTTTTAGATCTGATTAAGAGCTAAAAAATTGCTGAAGAGAGAAAAGCTATATTTGGAATAGTTCACGAGATATAGACTACTAAAATCAAAACCCAGCTAGGGTTTTTCTTCTACTATCATAAGCTTTCAGATTTTGTGGGTTTCAATTGGTTCAAGAGTTTGAGGTTGGAAAATGTGCTTCTGTGTTATCAAAACATACGAAAAAATTTAAAATTTCTACGAAAAAAATTAAAATTACAAAAAACAATTGCACACAAAATTTTATTCAAAAATTCAATTTGCGATTTTTATCAAAGCCATACAATGCAAAAATTCGAGTTTTTACGGAATTTTTTGAGTTTTCCACCCAGAAATTTTCCATTTTATAATTCGGAAAGTCATTTCGGAATAATTATCCGAAATTTTGTACAGTTACATCGTTTAAAATTATCAAAATCGTCGAAAAAAATAATAAAATTTTTCGAATTTTTTCCGGAATTTTCCAACAAAATTTTTCTATTTTTTCATTTGACAAGCCATTCCATAACAATTGCACACAAAATTCCATACAAAAAAGCAATTTTAAATTTTTCCAATTTCCCGACTTTTCCGGAGGATTTTCCCAAAATTTTCCTTCGCATAAACCTTCCCCTAACAATTATGAACAACTAAAAAAAAATTGAGGAAAATCGGTCCAGCCGATTCATCCACAGTTCATCCACACCAATTTGTATGCTTCTATCTTTGCTATCCTTCAATTCCCTGCGTACTGTGGATGATGTGATGTGTGCCGCATTTCAGGAGGCTTGCAATCTTTCGACTTTGGCAATGCCAGTGCCAAATCGTTCGATTCAAGATTTTAACATGAGCAAGACTATAATCGAGATGAGCTGACCGAAAGAGTTCGAACGAATGTACCGCTTTTAAATGCCGAGCACAAGAACGTGTACGATTTGTTGATGAAGGTTGTTGACTTTGAGGAAGGCATTTACTTTCTCGATGCTCCGGGTGGGCCAGGCAAGAAATTTTTTTGTTGATTCTGTCAACAATTCGATCAAGATCTCAAATAACGTTGGCCGCTGCATTTTCTGTCATGGCTGCCACATTATTGGAATGCTGTCGAACTGCGAATTCCGCTTTGAGACTGTCGATGAAGCTTCTCAAGCCAAAGCACACAATGACCAAGAACTCGTCAACAGCGAAATTGATGCGAGAATGCAGAATCAACATTTGGGGTGAATGCGCGAAGGCGAGTAATCGAGCTTTGCAAGTAGTTGACCGAACGATGAAGGATTTTCGATTTGGTGGGGTTATGATATTGCTCACGAAATCTCCTGCTGCCGATTTACTTAAACCATGCTTGAAATCGTCGAACATGAGGGTCGCATTGCAGAACCTCCCATCATCTGCTGAATTCTGGAGACAACTACTGGCGCTTCGCAATGGCCAAATTCGTGTTGATGTTTCGACTGAATTGATATCGTTCTCTGCTAATTTTTGCAGATTCACATCGTTCACGGCACTGCACAAAATTATTAAAATCTGATTGGATTAATGATTGGGTAATACTAGTAGCAAAGAATAGAGACGTCGATAGCAACAATGCGATCCAATTTTCCAACTCGCTTGATGTGCTGCATAATTTACAGATGAAGGTGCTGAATCTGAATCAACCGAAATTGTGCAACGGTACGCGGTTGTCCTTCAAGAACCTGATAAACAATGTGATTTAACCGACGATCATCAAAGGCAAACTAAATGAAGAGGAAGTCCTTCCCCGTTCAATCAATAAATCGCAAGGTCAATCGTTGGAAGTATTTTGGATTAATCTGGAATTTCCCTGTTTTTTGTGGAACCGCCATCGTTGTTTGTTTTTGCGGCGAAAAACTAATCAAAAAACATTGTTTATCATATCACTCTTTACTGTGTTTACGAAAGGCATTAAATTAGGGCGAGACGAAGTTCGCCGTTCCTCTAGTAACGTATAAACTCTCATCTGACAAAGTTTCAGCCGGGAGAAAATGACGAGGTGCTACTGTTAAACCCACCAAGGAAGCCCCACCTGACTTTCACTAGGCTTTATTATACAACTCCATTAAGCATTTAACGAGTTTTCGTCCTGCAGGCGATTGGTCATAAAAATCTGTTCCTGGCTCAAGGACTATAACCAGCTATTTTTCATCCCAGAAAAATCTCCTATGACAATTTATCTATTTTTTATATTGAGCTCTCCTGAGCTCATTTATACAAACGATCTAGTTATTTGTTGGCGTGTATTAAGGAATATTTCGGTCTACAATAAAAACTAAAAAAAAGTATTTAAAACTCCAAACGACATTTTTGTCAAACATCGAAATTGAAAAATTTTAAATTGACCAAAGAGGTCAATTATAACATCCTGTAATCCTTCCTGGGTTGACACAGAGGCTTCTAAATAAAAATTCTTTGTTTTGACAAGCAAAAGAATTTATATAGAAGATGAACTAATGAGAAAGAGATAATCCCTCGAATCTACCCTCTGTAACTATCTAACCCAACACAGCTTGAAAATGACAACATTTTTACAGACCTAAACGATTCGGATCAATGTGAAGCGAACGCTAGATAATGAGCCCAGCTGTTGTTTTTATGTATTTAGGCCTTTAGGCATAATCTTCTTTAATGTTATATAAGTTTATTCAAAA
This sequence comes from Muscina levida, assembly GCA_964034835.1. Taxonomy (NCBI): domain Eukaryota; kingdom Metazoa; phylum Arthropoda; class Insecta; order Diptera; family Muscidae; genus Muscina; species Muscina levida. Next base: position 7,460 of record CAXIUB010000303.1, on the reverse strand, counting down.
TTTTTTTTTTAATTTGCACAGTGGGCAGATTGGACAAAACATGTTCACAACTTTGAAATTATTATTCTGATCATTTAAAATGTACTAGAAATTTGTAGAGAAAGAGCCAGGCTTTCCAAATTTTACATTCAGAGGCTCCCTATGTCAATGCATTGTGTAATACAAGGTTCTAAAGTTGAACAATTTGACACTTATCGACTGTTTACAAAGATGTTGTACTTTTGAGATTCTCCAACGAAGACAAATATCTTTTAACTTTATTTACATATTATCTATTTGAAACTGTAAATTTTTTCGTCCACTTTTTTCAGAATTTGGTTAATGAGAAAGTTTGCATCACAATGTAGAAGAAGAATATTTCTGAAAACACAAGTGTATTGGGAAAACTTCCATAAAGAACACACTTTAAAAACTTGTAAGTTACATCCGGCCGTCTAGACATGCCGACTTTTTAAAGATGAAATCTTTTAATATTTTACCTAAAAGATAACATGATTCATTCAGTATTTTCTTTAATTTTTTCCAAGAAACCTAAAAATTGTTTAGTTAACAAGGCTTTCAGAATTATAGCTAATGTTAAATAAGTTTAGTTAAATATTTTTTTTCATTTTCATTGTACATTGCAATGTTCTTCAAAACACGCCAAAAAACAAATAGATCATTCACATGAACGATCTATTTTCTTCAAACCTTCTTCTTCTACCTGCTGTGACACATTCAGTGCAAGTGACTTAATTACCTCAAATCTATACAAATCTGTTCGGTTAAAATTAAAAAATTATAAAAACAGAATGCCTCTGAATACAATATTCCGAAAGCATGCCTCCTTCTCTACAAATGTCTAGTACGTTTCAAAAAGATGAGTATTTTAGTATTTTTAAAGTTATGATATTATTGGAGTGTTTTTTTATTTCAATCAGCCCCATTGTGATTCAGTAAGAAGGAATTTTCCCGCATTACAAATAAATTCACTTTTCTTTCTCCCCTTTTTGAGGTTGGTACTCCCTAAAGTTAATTCGTAATGTAACGCGAAGTTAAAGGTGTCACATTCTAGTGGAAGTTACTTGTACCATTACCATATGATCCCTGTGCGCAGAGAGCAAAAATATGCTAAATAATGAACAAAACAGAACAGAAAAGGGATAAATTGAGGAAAACAAAAATAAACCCGAAAAGAAACAATAGGTACATAGAATGATTATCTCCAATAGCATCCAATAAAAAAAAACACAATAACTCTCACCATGGCAACCACTGCAACTTATTTTCCGGTTATCCCAAATTTCCCACATTAAGTTCAACTACAGCTCTGTCGCCCATTAAAGTTTGTAAGTTATCCACCCACATAAACACACAACAAAAAACAAGAAAAACCTTTTATGAATAATTTAATTTCTACCTTTATCATTGTTTGGAGATTATGTTCAGCATCATTATAATAAAGTGTACAAAATTATAGGAAAAGCAGTTAGGGTTCAAACAAAACAAATTCATCCACACTGAATGCCATTAACTTTTTACAATTGCTAAGGAGTCGGATAACAGACGGTGATATCTGCATTTATAGTGTGACCTTGAGTGGCAACATATAGGCAGATAAGTGGAAATAATACGCCACAAATTTAAGTTAGTAGATGCTATGGCAAAGCAGTGTTCAAAAGTCTGAATTGTTTGTCACTAGGGGATTAATTCAATATGTTATTTTCTGTATTCATTTTTAAAAATGTTACCCTCCTTTGTTATGTAAGGTAAACAGTAAAACAACAAATCTTTTCAGAAAGCGTAAGCTTTCACTATGGTGTGGAAAGGAAATTTCTGGGGCAATGAAATCCACTGTTGTCATGTTAATTTAATGGTTAATTTGAAGATTTTGTATAATTTTTCATACTACGCCGCATTTGCATAAATGAATTACAAACAGAAAAAGAAAAATTTTCTATCATTGTCAGCTCCCCTCGAATGTTGTTGACAGCAACTCCGCAGTATAAGTGTCGAGTCAGTCGGCATGTCTAGTAAGAGCTTCTCAAACAGTGACGTTCGCATTCGTCGATAAACAAGTAGGTGCCGTTAGTTGTGAATCTAAAAATAGAAAGCGTGTTAATTCACAACAACGCGAGAAGCTATCCCATACCTCATTCATGGGGTGTAAAGGGAAATTAAGTTTTTTAAGTGTTTCAGGAACACCAGAATAAGGGGGTTTGTTTAAAGTAATAGAAAGATTTGTTTGAAGTAGGCATTGGCTATCTCGATGGTGCGCAATTTTGCGATGTTTACCTTCCATTGCGTTTGATTACGAGCCTTTTTAGTCAATATTTCGATCATTGTTGCAATTGAAGTGAAAACAGTTTAATTTCGGAAAATCTTACTTACTTACTTACTTAAGTTGCCTATTACAACTTACGAACGTATTTCATAAATTTGAGGCCTGAAGTGTTAAAGAATTCCACACGCTTCGGTCTTCTGCGTGCGTTCTCCAGTTGGTCCTACCAGATGGTGGCACGTCGCCTATCACTTGGTCCTTCCTACGAAGGGTCTCCCTGCTCTGCGCCGTCCTTCAGGTTCGCCTTCAAACACCTTTCTCGCTGGAGCATTTACATCCATCCTGGCAACATGTCCCAGCCATCGAAGTCGTTGGATTCTGACTCTTTTAGCTATGTCGATGTCGCGGTAAATCTCATGCAGCTCATGGTTCATCTGATGGCGAAACTCGCCGTCGACACAGATAGGTCCATATATTTTTCGGAGTACTTTTCTGTCGAATGCTCCCAGGTTTTGTATGTCCGTTGTCGTAAGCACCCATGATTCGGCAGCATACAACAGAACGGGTAAAATTAACACCTGGTATAGCTGTTTCTTCGTATCTCGAGATAAGGTGGTGTTACTAAAGTGCCGTAAAAACATCTATTGGCTAGCACAATTCTCCGCTTAATTTCTTGGCTGACATTATTTTTCTTGTTGACGGAAGATCCGAGGAAGGTAAACTCATCGACTACCTCAAAACAATAATTGTCAACGTTCACGGTGCGTCCCCATCGAGAGGATTCTTTGTTCGACGAAATCATTATTTTTGTTTTTCCCTCATTGACCGCTAAACCCATTTTAGATGACTCCTTTTCTAGTGATGAGAAAACTGCAGTAACATTCCGCAGATTTCGGCCAATGATGTATATATCATCGGCATAGGCTATGGGGATGTTGCTCTTGTGGAATATGGTGCCAGACATATTGACACCAGCCTTTCTCATCACCTTCTCCATAACTATATTAAATAGCGTACAGGACAGGCTATCGCCCTGCCTGAGACCTCTTTCCGTGTTGAATGGTTCAGAGCGATCCTTACCAATCTTAACCGAGGATTTGGTGCTTTCCAAAGTATATCTGCAAGGTCGAATTAGCTTTGCAGGAATACCAAACTCACACATGGCCTTATATAGCTTATTCCTTATCGGAGAGTCGAAGGCAGCTTTGTAGTCGACAAAGAGGTGGTAGGTGTCGATCTGCTTTTTATGAGTTTTTTCTAGGCTTTGTCGTAGAGTGAATATTTGATCCCTTGTAGATTTACCAGGTCTAAAGCCGCACTGATATGGTCCAATTAGTTTTTCAACAATTGGCTTTAGACGTTCACACAATATGCTTAAAAGGACCTTGTACGCAATTGGTAATAGGCTTATTCCCCGGTAGTTCTTACATTCACTAAGATCTCCTTTCTTGTATGTGGGACATAAAAAACTGAGACTCCAATCCCCGGGAATGCTCTCCTCTAGCTAGATGTTCTCAATAAACTGATGCATGCTCCTAATCAGCTTTTCCCTGCCAGCCTTAAACAATTCAGCAGGGAGACCATCGGCTCCAGCAGCTTTGTTGTTTTTAAGGCGGGAGATCCATACGTATCTCGCTCTGGCTCAAAGGTGGACAGTTAATACCATCGTCATGGGTTGGAGCGGGGTTTTCTATTTATCCAGTAAATTTCTAAAATCATCTCTTCATATCTTCAGACCGTTATCCGGGCCCGTCACTAGCTGACCATCGCTGTCCTTGCAGGAGGGCAACCCTGTTCCACGCATTCTTGCCTTAACTCTCTCGTAGAATTTTCGGGCTTCCCCTCTACTTCGGAGCAACTCAGTGCACTCATCCTGCCTCTTCTTTAGCTCCTATTTTTTCTTGCCTCTAGTCTCTTCTCCCTGTGCCGTTCACGTACAGCTCGCGTTGCCATTGGCTGCAGTTTTGCCCTGTATGCAGCATCCGTCTCTCTCGTGGCATTGTGACATTCACCATCGTACCAGGCATCTTCTGGAGACGGCTTTGAGTACTTAAGTACGCTTTTCGCAGTCGATTCTATGGAGTCGGCTATATATTGCCACTGCGAGGTTATATTATCAGGGGTTGGAGCATTCCACAGCAGTTGAGTTAGGTGGTTAGGCGGATTAGGAGTAGGCGTCCGCTACCTCTGTGGTCCGCAGTTTACCGCTGTCCAGCTTTCGTTGTTCCTGGTTACGTACGGTTTTCGTCATGCTTAGCCTTGTGCGTACCTTAACTGCGGTAAGGAAGTGATCGGAGTCAATGTTCGCACCCCTGATCACTCGTACGTGCAGAACACTCGATGCGTGCCTTCCATCGACTACCAGGTGATCTATCTGATTCCCCGTCAATTGATCTGGAGATAGCCATGTTGCCTTATGAATATTTTTATGGTCAAATCTAGTGTTGCTAACTACCATATTTCTTTCCGCAGAGAAATCAATCAGTCTGATGCCATTGTTCGACGTTTCGGTGTGCAGACTAAATTTTCCGATGGTAGGCTCAAATGCGGTCTCCCTGCCTATTTTAGCATAAAAAACGCCTAGTACAATTTTGATGTCAGGGCTGAGGATACGGTCATATACATTTTCTTGGCTGTCGTAGGACTCGTCTTTGCCCTCATCGCTTTTCTCTTCTGTCGGAGCATTGGCACATATAAGTGTTATGTGGAAAAACTTTGTTTTGACTCTTATGGTGGCTATAAGTTCACACACCGGGTTGAACCTTGAGACTAACATAGGTGTCGCAGACTCTTGCCAACCACAAATCCACATCCAAACTCGTGCTTGTCCGCATGGCCACTATAGTAGATGTCGCACGTCTTCATGCGGATTTCCTGTAAAGCGGTTATGCCAGCCTTTGTATTCTTCAAGGACTTCTGCCAGTTCGATGGAGGCACCTGGTCTATACAATGTTCTAACATTCCAGGTGCATATCCTCAAATCATGGTCCTTACTTCGCTTGCGGTGGTCGTCAACATTTTGGGGGTGCGTTTTATTCATTTCTTACTTTTTTCATTGCAATAGTTTAAACATCAGTGGCGGGTTGCAATCCCAGTGCACCACGTCGCAGTTTGCTCTCCTGCCAGGATTTTATAACAGCTGCCCATTCTGGGTCAGACGCTGAGCAGGGTACCGCTCACTCTGAGCCGACGTGCCTAGGTTTTAGGTTTCGCCCCTCACAGTTAGCCGTGCTCTGACGGGTGTCAATGCCACGTATCCAGGCGTCACCGCAGTAGTACCACGAATACGGTGCTCTGTGAGTAGACTTGAAGTGCAATTGGCAAGGATCACTCTGGGTTTGCCAAGGTAAATCGATCAGAAGCTTTACGTAGCATCACACTCCCGACGCCTGAAAAATCTTATCTTATCTAATACTGACCTATGAATTAACCAGTAAGAAAGTTTCAGTCGGGCAACTCGACTAACATATACCCTCACCCTCAGTAAAACAAAAACATATTTTATTATATTGATATTCTAACTCGATTTCTAAAGTGTGCGGAGTGGTACATTTGTATGGGAGTTACCAGATGGGACGTGTCTACACTTCAAGATTTTTCTCCAAAACTTTATCCCGTTATAGTTTTACTAAATACAGACTTTGGGCACGATCACGAGGGGTGTATTGATATTATTACTCCATCACTAAAGTGGACGGAAAGGTACGTTTGTATGGGAGGTACCATAAGGGGCGTGTCTACACTTCCAATATTTTTCCCAAAACTTTATCCTGTTATAACCTAACAAAATACATAATTTGGACACGATCGTGTCGAGTATGTTGATATTATAACTCCATTTGAAAAGTGGGCAGAGTGGTACATTTGTATGGGAGGTACCAGAAGGGGCGTGTCTAGACTTTCAGAGTTTTTCTCCAAAATTTTATCCTGCTTGAACTTTACTAACTACAGAATTTGGGGACGATCGCGTAAGGTCTCTTAAAAATATTAATCGATTTCTAAAGTGATCGATACCAGATGTATGTATATGGGAGGTACCAGAAGGGGCGCGGCTAGACTTCCAGTTTTTTTTTCAAAAACTGTATCCTGCTATAGCTTTACTAAAATAAAGAATTTGGGTACGATCGCCTTGGATTTATTGATATTACTACTCCATCTCTAAAGTGAGCGGAAAAGTACATTTGTATGGGAGGTACCAGAAGGGGCGTGGCTAAAATTTCAATATTTTTTCCAAAACTTTATCCTGTAATAACTTAACAAAATACATAATGTAGGCACGATCGTGTCGAGTGTATCGATATTATAACTCCATCTCTAAAGTGGGCGGAGTGGTACATTTGTATGGGAGGTACCATAATTGCGTGTCTAGACTTCCAATATTTTTTTCAAAACTTTATCCTGTTCTAGCTTTACTAAATGTAGAATTTGGGAACAATCACGTTCGACGTTTTGATATTATTTTCTAAAGTGGGCGGAATTGTACATTTGTATGAAAGGTACCAGAAGGGGCGTGATCATGTAGCCCGTTTTCAATACCGAAAGTAGTTTTTGGGAAATATTAACTCGTGCAAAATTTTAAAACATTTGGTTGCGTCTTTCGAATGTTATCGTGCGAACCAGCCGGACAGCCAGACAGACAGACGGACATGGCTCAAACGACTAAAAAAGTCATGAATCGAATTTGGTTCAAAGAAACCTAGGGTATAAAGTCACTGCTTCTATGTGTTACACTTTTGGGTCGTATCAAATGATATATACCCTCCTACGCGTAGGGTGAGCGTATAAAAAGGGCACCGTTGTGCTGACCCCAGTTGTACCTATCATGCAAATCAGAGAATGTTTCTTGAAAATTAATACTTTCCCAATAACTTCAAAAAAGAATTCTTCATTTGTTGGCGAACTCAATAAAATTTTAAAACATATCTGGTAATTTCTGGCCATGGTCCTAATACAAGAAATATTTGACAGGAAATAATTATTTCGATTGATGCAGGACCTTGAGATTATAGTTCTTTTTAGCAATTGGAAATGTTTGCTCATACTGTTACATCGATTACTTAAATTAAAATGCTAGTGAGATCCAGGTTAGCGATTTGTTTCAGCCTTCTCAAGCCAACTTTAAGTAAGCCATCGAATTAAAACACCGACGAAAAACAATTTTTCTAAAAAACAAACCTCGTTTGATTAATTAATTAATAAT
>CAXIUB010000302.1:0-32169 GCA_964034835.1 Muscina levida | reverse complement strand
ATGAAAATGTGTAGTGATCACAAATTAAGCTCCTTTTTTCGATTAGACGCTTAGTTTACGAGATAAACGCATTTAAAGATTTCCATATGAAAATCCACCATTATCAACCCATTTCATGGTCATATCTCCACCTATAGAAGGGATTTCATGAAAAATGTATAGTGATCACAAATTAAGCTCCCTTTTTTGATTAGACGCTTAGTTTACGAGATAAACGCATTTAGATTTCCATATGAAAATCCACTATTAGCCACCCATTTCATGGTCATATCTTCACCTATCGAAGGGATTTCATGAAAAATGTGTAGTGATCACAAATTAAGCTCCTTTTTTCGATTAGACGCTTAGTTTACGAGATAAACGCATTTAAAGATTTCCATATGATACTCCACCATTATCCACCCATTTCATGGTCATATCTTCACCTATCGAAGGGATTTCATGAAGAATGTGTAGTGATCACAAATTAAGCCCCTTTTTTCGATTAGACGCTTAGTTTACGAGATAAACGCATTTAAAGATTTCCATATGAAAATCCACCATTATCCACCCATTTCATGGTCATATCTCCACCTATATAAGGGATTTCATGGGAAATGTATAGTGATCACAAATTTAGCTCCTTTTTTCGATTAGACGCTTAGTTTACCAGATAAACGCATTTAAAGATTTCCATATGAAAATCCACCATTATCCACCCATTTCATGGTCATATCTCCACTATATAAGGGATTTCGTAAGTAATGTATAGTGATCACAAATTAAGCTCCTTTTTTCGATTAGACGCTTAGTTTACGAGATAAACGCATTTAAAGATTTCATATGAAAATCACCATTATCCAACCATTTCATGGTCATATCTTCACCTATATAAGGGATTTCGTAAGTAATGTATAGTGATCACAAATTAAGCTCCTTTTTTCGATTGGACGCTTAGTTTACGAGATAAACGCATTTAAAGATTTCCATATGAAAATCCACCATTATCCACCCATTTCATGGTCATATCTCCACCTATATAAGGGATTTCTTAAGTAATGTATAGTGATCACAAATTAAGCTCCTTTTTTCGATTAGACGCTTAGTTTACGAGATAAACGCATTTAAGATTTCCATATGAAAATCCACCATTATCACCCATTTCATGGTCATATCTCCACCTATAGAAGGGATTTCATGAAAAATATGTAGTGATCACAAATTAAGCTCCTTTTTTCGATTAGACGCTTAGTTTACGAGATAAACGCACTTAAAGATTTCCATATGAAACTCCACCATTATCCACCCATTTCATGGTCATATCTTCACCTATCGAAGGGATTTCATGAAAAATGTGTAGTGATCACAAATTAAGCTCCTTTTTTCGATTAGACGCTTAGTTTACGAGATAAACGCATTTAAAGATTTCCATATGAAAATCCACCATTATCAACCCATTTCATGGTCATATCTCCACCTATAGAAGGGATTTCATGAAAAATGTATAGTGATCACAAATTAAGCTCCCTTTTTTGATTAGACGCTTAGTTTACGAGATAACGCATTTAAGATTTCCATATGAAAATCCACTATTAGCCACCCATTTCATGGTCATATCTTCACCTATCGAAGGGATTTCATGAAAAATGTGTAGTGATCACAAATTAAGCTCCTTTTTTCGATTAGACGCTTAGTTTACGAGATAAACGCATTTAAAGATTTCCATATGACACTCCACCATTATCCACCCATTTCATGGTCATATCTTCACCTATCGAAGGGATTTCATGAAGAATGTGTAGTGATCACAAATTAAGCCCCTTTTTCGATTAGACGCTTAGTTTACGAGATAAACGCATTTAAAGATTTCCATATGAAAATCCACCATTAGCCACCCATTTCATGGTCATATCTCCACCTATATAAGGGATTTCGTAAGTAATGTATAGTGATCACAAATTAAGCTCCTTTTTTCGATTAGACGCTTAGTTTACGAGATAAACGCATTTAAAGATTTCCATATGAAAATCCACATTAGCCACCCATTTCATGGTCATATCTCCACCTATATAAGAGATTTCATGGGAAATGTATTGTCTAAAACCAATTTTAGACCATTTATTTAGGTTTATATTTTTTTTATTATTTGAATTATATACATAAATACAACTGAATTTTCGGAAATAAAAGTAATGTATAATTGTGATTGTTAGGTATTTAATGTACCAAATAATGTACTAGATACAATCACCTATTGTGAATTAGTAATTAAGATTTCGAAGATGCAAATGAACTACCAAAAAAGAATATGAATGTTAAAATATTTCATGAATTGCAAAATCAAGAAAAAACTTACTTGTCATCCAACACTCGAAAGGTGAGCACCGCTCTAATAAACCCACCACTAATTAAGCATCGCTTATTGAGTCTTTATTTTACTCTTATTCCGCTTGCATATATATTTATGATATTTTCTCTATTCGGAGAAATATCACAAATATAATTGGAAAGGTTGTCTCTTCCCGAAAGGTAACAAAGTTTCCACTAAGCTCTGGCCCATACACCAAGGAGAACCTCTAGCCCCCTCAAGAACAACCTACCAGAGAAATTGGCATCAGTCCATTACATGGTCCTTCGAGAGAAAAGAAGCAGCAAAATTGAGAACGACGCAAAAATTCACCACGAAAAAATGAGGTAAATCTGATCAACTAATCCAATAACACACTAGTGAATTTCGGTCTCGGTAAGTGATAATCACTTGACGGCAAATTTACTTCGGACAGAAACAAAAAAAAATTTTTTGATATGTATGTACGGAAAGTTTGTGGGTTATAAAATATATGAAATGTGTTAATTATCGACCGTTGTGTATAGTCGCTATTAATTAATTCCCTTGAAAAGTAAGAAAAAAAGGAGTGAGAAATACTTAAAAAGCCAAATCTCTGAAAACAAAGGAAAAATGGAAAATTCAACTAATCCAGAAAAAAGAAAAAAAAAACAGGCTACATATCGTCGAAAATTTAGCTAAGTTGCAAAAATCACATCATAATCAAAGCAGGCTACAAATTGTCAAAATGGGATTACAAGAAGTTAAAATTACATAATCTGGTCAAAGTGAGTAAAAACAGGCTTTCTATAAACCCGTTAATTTTATTTGCTCGACAATAAGTGCCATAATATACATAACCTTATTACCGTTAGTTTCTTCGTTCCTGCAAAAATATCAATATATATGCGCAGTAAATTGGCAAAGTTCTTAAAACTAACGGTTCATTATCACATTTTTATGTTGCCGTGTTTCTTACTTATTTGCCTTTCATAAGCACATTATTTTCGCTAATCTATTTGAAATCAGTTTACAGCACTGTTAAGTATTTTCAAGAGAACCAAAAATGTGTTAAGACCCTTTACAGTATCGCTTTAAATCAGAGTTCACGCTCAGACTTACATACGCTCAGCAATATATATGTACAACAAATTATTTTAAGAGAATAATTCAAGATTTGCTTTGTCGTTGGGGAAATATTGCAGTTGAGAAAATTATTCAATTCACTCAAATAAAATTTAGAATTTGAGTAGGAATTCAAAACATCACACTTGTGAAAAAAAAAAACAATATACGTCTACTTTCTCAAGGAGAGAAGGAGAGTTTAATTACGTTGGGTCGCAAATGAGATTAATGCAAATCTGTTTCTCTCATAAGAAAAAATGTTAAAAGCTTATGTTCCAATTACAAGTTATGCTAAAAGAAATCATGTTCTTCTCTTTTTTAAGTCGTTAAAGAAGAATTGAAAATGAAGTAACACAATAAGCAATTTGATGACTGCAATAATTACACTCGAGAAATATTGCACGCTCATTTGCGAGGTTTAAAAAAAAAAAAAAACAAACAACAAATTTAACAAATTAATAAATTAATTTTTACGGAATTTACTGAGTCTACACTCCACCTTCATTATAAATAATATCATGTACATTGATAAAACCACTTCATGCATACATATTTAACTCAAATATACATTTTTTGGAATTAATTTAATATGAAATTAAATTGAAAAACTTAGTTACACACTATAAAAATTCCATTTGATATTTAATAAAGCACATTCGATGTGTTTTGAAATTAGTGAAAGAACATTTCATTAAACAAACTAGTGGCCCGGCAATGCTTCGCTATTGCATTTTAACTTGTAATATATTTCACATTTAGGTCTACAAAGTACTTTGAAAACGATACTTAAGCTCGATAATGATATGTTGAGTTTATTAACTTATGTAACTAATTTCAAGCAACTCTTTAACATGAAAGTTAACAAATAAGTGTTGTTGTTTTAAATTCTAAATATCATAGGTTCTATGACGTTAGTAAAAAGTTCATCAGCAAAGTCATATATTTTACAAATCGGAAACAGACATTCCGTTAAAGATCAAAATTCAATGTAGTAGCGGTAACCGTCTGTATACTTACTATCTCTTTGGGCGTAAAAAACACTTTTGACATGCCTTCTCCGCCTATTGACCGAAAATGAAAATTTCGTTTGAAGCTTCATGCCTTTAGCCATTAAAACCTCTTTTGCCATGTCTTCTTCTCACATGGATCAAGAACATTTCCGAATACTATCTTTTATTGAACTTGTATTACCATTCTATGAGATAATTCGGTCACTAACGTTTGGCTTTACAAAGTGATGATCTCACGCGCTTTATGGCATTTTACGCCGTCGTGTTGGAACCATTTCTCCTTCAAATAATGTGCAATGACATGATAAATAAAAAAAATCAATTGATCGTCCACTGGTTTTAGTTCTTCTACCAGTTGGATATATGAATATAGGCCAAGATCTTTCCTCAGCATTTGCAGAGACCGAGTTGCTGAGAACGGCGTCGGTTCGATAAATTCGAGTCCCCTGTCACACTTACGTCTACAGCGTCGATGGCTTCTATTAGCTGCTCAGATGGATGAGTATATGCACCATAAACTTCACAAAGGGCAAACAGAACGCGCATTTTGAAAATAAATTTGCAAGATTTGTAAACGTTGTTCTTGTGTAGTCTTTACATGGGGATTTTTCAAAGAAAGTCTCAATGAAAGTCTATCACACTTCACACACCTCGCCTGAATGACGAATTGGTTGACCTAAAATGGCAACAAAACGGTAAATGGGGTTTTGTTGGGGGTCAATTGTACATTAAAAATCCACATGAATCAAAATCCTAGCTGATACTTTTTTAAAGATAAAAGGATTTTTCGTTTATTTACTCAGTTTTGCGCTTCTTTTGGAAGTGACGTTCGTTGCCCCATGATTATTGAAAGCGTCAGACTTCAGCTTTAAGACACTTCTATCAAAATTTAAGTTTTCTGCACTAAATTAAGCTTTCCCAGCGCGAGCTAGGAATTGATATTACACACAAAGTTTATTGGTGACATTTTCTAACAATTCATCGTAGATTTGGTTACAATTTTTGCGCATAAAAAAACTGGCCCACCTTACTGTTCATATCTCTAGGCGAACTGCAATATACTGTGGAATTTTGACAGTTATAACTGTTTATTTTAAAAGGGGTGTGGTACAGCCCACTTCCACTCTTACTGTAATTTATACTGCAACAACAACATATGTAACAAATCTCATCTTCATACCTCTTATAGTTCATGAGATATAGCCCTTTTTATTTTCATATTGTATGGGCGGTGCCACGCCCCTTTATCCAATCACAACCAAATATAGCCAGGGACTATCTGCAGGTCATCAGTACCACTTGGTACCAAATTTTCGTATCAATCTGTCTATTGGGAAAGCCTGCAGAGCGGTTTTGAAAAGGGGGCGTGGCACCCCCCACTTCCACGCTGGCTGTAATTAATACTGCTCCAACAACATATATACCAAATCTCATCTTCATACCTCTGATAGTTCATGAGATATAGCCCTTTTGATTTTCAAGTTGTATCAGCGGTGCCACGCCCCTTTATCCAATCACTACCGACTATAGCCAGGGACTATCAACAGGTCAACAGTACCATTTGGTAAAATTTTCGTATCAATCGGTCTATTAGAAAAGCCGTTAGAGCGATTTTTGAAAAGGGGGCGTGGCACCGCCCACTTCCACCTTGGCTGTAATAAATACTGCTCCAACAACATATATACCAAATCTCATCTTCATACCTTTGATAGTTTATGAGATATAGTCCTTTTGATTTTCAAGTTGTATGGGCGGTGCCACGCCCCTTTGTCCAATTGGACCGAATTGTAAATCTAAACCATCCGGGGCGCCACCCAAACGCATACAAAAAAATTTATGCAAATCGGTCCAGCCGTTTAGGAGGAGTTCAGTCACAACACACGTACGTTAGAATTTTATATATAAAGATTATTATGATTTACCCGCTTGAATATTCGACGTTGAAATACAATCCTGTATTTAAATTTCGCTCTACAATACTTAAAACATTTATCTTTGATTTATTTGCTTAAACTACAAAAATCCGCTATTGCTTATGTGCTATTTCTTAGTAGTCACTACAATCGTGAAAAGTTAACCACATCCCTCATCGCCAATTTTGATTGAAAAATAATTGAGTGCCTTAAACTATCAAATCCTCTTGTGTTTAAATTACATTACGTCCAATTCGCGACAGAGAAACCAGTACGAACAACCGCCTTTTTTTAAACTGCCATCTTAGCACAGGTGAATCAGAATCTGATTTAAGGGTTATTTCACATACACTATTCGCAGGCAGAAATTTTTGAAAAAATTTTAAAATGAATCCCACTGAAAATTCGGCCGTGAACAAATCTGCTGGTACAGAAACCGAACAGATACCTAATGCTCAAGAAAGATTTTTGTTTAATTGTGATTATCTGTTGATGTTTTGTGCCAATTTCGAGAATGTTGAAATTGGAGATCAAACCGATTCCATGCTTGAGGTAAAGTTAGAAGACCTAGATAGTAGATGGGTAAAAGTGAAAGATTCCTTCGAAAAACTCATGTTATCACCTTTTTCACATACCTCAAGAGACTTTAAAGAAAACGCCAAAATAAACTTTAATGCTTCATCTGAAGCTTACTACACTGCACGTTCGCAAATTTTGGACATATTGAGAGTTAATACAACTCCGAACACTTCAGCACGGCTAAGCCTGCCACATATGACTTCAGTATATCACAATAACACCGCTTCGCCACCCTTGGACAATCATACAGTCTGCATAAAGGTGCCTCCCTGTGATACTGAAGTATTTATGGGAAGTTACGAAGAATGGCCGGCCTTTCGTGATATGTTCATCGCCCTATTAGTGAACCACCCAAAACTCACCCGTGCACAAAAGCTATATCACCTGAGAAATAAAACTCGAGGAAGTGCTGGCGCTATAATCAAAAGGTACTTCTTGTGCGACGAGAACTTTGACTTAGCGTGGAATGCATTAAAAACCCGCTACGAAAACAAAAGAGTTTTGGTTGACAGTCAGCTAAAAATATTATTTAACATTCCCCCTGCATCGGAGGAAAATAGCGATTCTATTCAGAAAATTCAATGCACGGTTAATGACTGTTTAGCAACGCTTAAAACGCTAGATGTTAAAGTTGATGGATGGGATCCAATCTTCATTTATTTAATTTCTACCAAACTCCCTGACGGTACGCTATCTCTTTGGGAGCAATCCCTCAAATCACATCGAGATTTACCCAAATGGGTTCAGAAGGATGAATTTTTAATTAATAGGTATGAAATTGTTGAGAGAATTTCTAGCATTCAATCAACGAAACAACGTTATAGTCTTCCAGCATCTACTAAAAATGTTCAGGCATACGCATCACAGGAAAAATTGAATTCACCAAATATTATCTGCAAACTGTGCAATACGGATCATAATTTGAGGGTATGTCCCAAGTTTAAACAATTCACAGTTCAGGAGAGAATTGATTTCGTTTTCCAGAATAGGTATTGTAACAACTGTCTCTCATTCGGTCACATTAGACAAAATTGTAAAAGTACAAATACCTGTGTGCATTGTAAAAAACCCCATCATAGTTTACTTCATTTAAATCAACAAAATTCCGCGGTTAACGTTTCAAACATAAATAAAGGTAAAACGGGCAAGGCAGAAAACAATGTTTCAGTGGATACGTTAAACAAAAAATCTTCCGATGACGAACCATCATCGTCACATCTCATGTCCCAAGTGGAGGCAAATTTTGCTTCAAATAATGAAATAATTCTACTAAGAACAGCCCTCGTTCAAATTGAGTATCGAGGAGAACTTTTCACCGTGCGGGCTCTAATTGATCCCGGTTCACAAAGAACTTTTATCTCGGAGAGAATTAGATCCCGGCTACAAATTCCTACTCGTAAATGGTATTTTGAAATCGTTGGAATCGGTGGCCAAACTCAGGTCTCGAATAAGGAATGCGAGTTAGTATTAGTTTCTACTAGGTATAACACTTCCTTCAAAATAAACGCTATTATTTTGCAGAAATTAACTAAACAGTTACCCGCAGTCTCGTTCCCAATGCCAAAGGGAACAAATTTAAAAAATCTTGATTTGGCTGATCCCTATTTCTACAAATCATCGCAGATTGACCTGATTCTCGGCAACGATTCAGAAAGGTTTATTAACCTTGATGGAATGATGAAGAACGTTTGCGGTGAGACGTCCGCATACAATACAGTTTTTGGATGGGTATTAAGCGGACCCATGAGGGCACAAGTTTAGTGTTTCAACAATTCAGTAGTATCATGCGACCATTCCTCTCTTTGTGAGCTTTTGCGAAAATTGTGGGAACAAGAGGATATACCTCAATCTCCCCCTATATCCGAAGACAACCAATTCTGCGAAGAACACTATAAGGAAACTACAGAACGGTTAAAAAATGGCCGATACATGGTCAGACTCCCATTCAAAAAAAATTTTCCGGAATCAGTGTTTCTAGGTCCATCTCGATACATTGCACTAGCGCAATATTTTCGGATGGAAAAATCGTTAATCAAAAACAATGAACTTAATCACGAATACAAGGGAGTTCTGAACGAATACTTATCGCTAGATCATATGGAAGAATCGTCTTGTTCTGAGAATACAGTTAATGGAAAATCTAATGCATTTTACCTTCCGCACCATGCCGTTATGCGCCCAGAACATAAAACTACTAAAGTGAGAGTGGTTTTCAACGCATCTCAAAAGACTAAGACGGGATTTTCATTAAACGATGTTTTGTACACAGGGCCTACACTTCAAAATGATCTAACTTCCATCATTCTTAATTGGCGCAAATATAAGTTTGTGTTTAGCGGCGACATCCAAAAGATGTACCGCCAAATTGTAGTTCACCCGGCTGATCGATGTTTTCAAAAGCTTGTTTTTCAATCCGACCCCAACATGCCTGTTAAAGATTTTGAGTTAAAAACGGTGACCTTTGGGCTAAACTGCGCACCATTCTTAGCGATACGCACGCTCATCCAGCTAGCTTCCGACTGTGAAGTCCAACATCCGAAAGTTTCATCCATTTTAAGGCATGAAACCTACGTAGATGACATTCTCTCAGGTGGATTTTCCATTAAAGAAACTCGCAAGGCTAGGACAGAGCTAATTGAAGTTCTAAAATCTGCAGGGTTTCCGTTTAAAAAGATCACTGCGAATGACCCAGAGTTGTTAGACGACCTATCTCCTGAGGATTTGTATGATCGAAATTTTCTTCGCCTACCGGAAACCAGTTTAACCAAAACACTGGGAATGAATTGGAACGCGACTTTTCGATCCCCCAGGGTGGATTGTTTCAATAATAATTACAGCTAAACTGTTGATACAACAGCTCTGGTTAGAAGGCTTACAATGGGACGAAAAAGTAGGCCCAGAATCATCGCGAAAGTGGACAGAATTTATTTTCAGATTTACCGCATATAACAAAAATTCCTATACAACGGTGGCTGCAATATGCTCCTACAGACATGGTACAAATTCATGGTTTTTCAGACGCCTCTAAAGCAGCATATTGCGCATGCGTTTATATAAGATGTCAAACAAATAACTTTGTAACGTTTCAATTTATTTATTGCCAAAAGTAAGGTGGCACCAATACAAACAATTTCCCTGCCTCGTTTGGAGTTAAATGGGGCGTTATTACTTTCTAAACTCGTAAAATATGTGGTATCAACTTTCAATTTTAACGTTCAAGACATTTTTAGGTGGACAGATTCTTCAATTGTTTTAGGCTGGTTATCGAAAGCCCCGTGGTCATGGAGACATACGTCGCAAATGGGACATCGTAAATTTTAGAATTGTTCCAAATGGCAAATGGCGACATGTTCCCACCTACGATAATCCGGCCGATCTTGGAACGCGAGGTTGCCGACCGCTAGAGTTAGTAAATAATAAACTGTGGTGGCAGGGACCATCTTGGTTAACAAATCCGTCAACATCATGGCCGAAAAGAAACCCTTTATACTCCACCGAAGTACCGAAGACTGTGCAAACGTTTAATATTACCACTGACAACCCAGACATATTATCCCGATTCTCTTCATACAGTAGGGCACTGCGTGTTATATCTTACATGTTTCGATTCATACACAAGGGACTGCTTAAATATCGTAGTCAGTTTACATATTTCTCGACTGATTTGACCCAAAAAGAAATGCTGTTCACAAAAACTCGCCTATTAACCTTAGCCCAACAGCTAGTACTATGAAGAAGAATACAAATTACTTTCCAATTCACAACAAATACCTGATAAGAGCAGCCTAAAGGTGTTAAACCCATTTCTTGATGAAAATCAAGTATTAAGGGTGAATGGTCGGCTAGCAAGTTCCTCTCTGCCTTATAATGAAAGGCACCCACAAATTCTTCCAGGGAATTCAAAGACTGTGCAATCTATATCTTCGCTATTTGCATACCTACCTTGTTCATGGAGAGTGCAGTCTAATGTGTCGAAAAGTACAGACGGAGTTCTATGTATCACGATTAAAACCGCGAGTCAAAGGAATAATTCACAATTGCAAGGTTTGCACAGTTTTAAGCATAAAGCTTGTTCCCAAATCATGGCACCATTACCTCCCGATCGCTGTACATTTTACCCCCCCATTTCATGTAACCGGCGTAGATTTTGCTGGACCCTTCGAACTAAAGAGTTCGCCCATGAAACGAGCCCCAGTGCTAAAGGGTTATGTCAGCGTTTTTGTATGCTTTTCCACAAAAGCAATACATTTAGAAGTTTGCTCGGATTTATCTTCTGCCGCATTCGAAGCAGCATTCACACGATTCGTTGGTAGGCGGGGCCTCCCCCAAAGGGTAGTCTCCGACAATGGTCGAAATTTTGTTGGGGCTAGTCGATCGCTTTTAAAGGACTATCGAATATTTCTCAAACAAGTTTCAATAGACGTTGCACAAAAATATTCTTCACATGGTTTCGAATGGTCTTTTATTCCACCGCACGCACCACACATGGGCGGTTTGTGGGAAGCGGCTGTAAAATCATTTAAATACCACTTCAAACGAATCGCTGGCGCCCAAAGATTTACATACGAGCAAATGTCAACCCTTCTTGCGCGTATAGAAGGTGTACTCAATTCAAGGCCAATCTCCGCTATATCAGAAGATCCCGAAGATCTAACTGCTTTAACTCCAGGTCATTTTATTAAAGGCTCTCCCATTATGGCAATCCCAGAATCAAATCGTCAGAACTTATCTCTACTCAACAGATGGGAGAAGCTTAAAGCGCTTCACCACCAATTTTCTATACGTTGGAAAGAGGATTATTTAAAAGCACTGCATAAGCGATATAAATGGAGAAACTCTAGGCCCAATCTTAAACCTGGTGACCTCGTTGTCATCATTGATGATTTGTTACATCCCAGTGATTGGAGGTTGGGAAGGATAGAAAAAACTTATACGGGTTCTGATGGCAAGGTTCGCATTTCAGACATACGGACTGCAACAGGAGTAATAAATCGACCAGTCGTTAAGCTGTGCTTGTTGCCCTTGGAAACCGATTCGCAAGACCGAAGTCAGGAAAATTGCGATTAACTCCAAACACAAATTATTTTTTTTCGTACAATATTATTTTACGTGCTTCAGTAAAACGGAGCACGTATAATTCTTCTAATGTGCTCTTTACTTTATTATTCCATAGAATCGAACGAGAGGCTTCAACCAGTCGCAGATATCGCAGAGATCCAAGAATGTACAAGTGTAGGGGTGTGCTTCAGATACCATCCGATACTAGTTTGCAAGAAGTTTTTATCATTGTCTATTGCGGAGCGACAAGAAATAGTAGAGAAGCAGAAGTATTGTAGCAATTGCCTGGCAAAAAGCCACACCGCAGGCAGGTGCAAATCGAACGATACTTGTCGAAAATGCGCCATGTCTAAAACCAATTTTAGACCATTTATTTAGGTTTATATTTTTTTTATTATTTGAATTATATACATAAATACAACTGAATTTTCGGAAATAAAAGTAATGTATAATTGTGATTGTTAGGTATTTAATGTACCAAATAATGTACTAGATACAATCACCTATTGTGAATTAGTAATTAAGATTTCGAAGATGCAAATGAACTACCAAAAAAGAATATGAATGTTAAAATATTTCATGAATTGCAAAATCAAGAAAAAACTTAC
Source organism: Muscina levida (assembly GCA_964034835.1). Taxonomy (NCBI): domain Eukaryota; kingdom Metazoa; phylum Arthropoda; class Insecta; order Diptera; family Muscidae; genus Muscina; species Muscina levida. The sequence continues at coordinate 19,571 of CAXIUB010000302.1, read as the reverse complement.
TTGTCATCCAACACTCGAAAGGTGAGCACCGCTCTAATAAACCCACCACTAATTAAGCATCGCTTATTGAGTCTTTATTTTACTCTTATTCCGCTTGCATATATATTTATGATATTTTCTCTATTCGGAGAAATATCACAAATATAATTGGAAAGGTTGTCTCTTCCCGAAAGGTAACAAAGTTTCCCACTAAGCTCTGGCCCATACACCAAGGAGAACCTCTTGCCCCCTCAAGAACAACCTACCAGAGAAATTGGCATCAGTCCATTACATGTATAGTGATCACAAATTAAGCTCCTTTTTTCGATTAGACGCTTAGTTTACGAGATAAACGCATTTAAAGATTTCCATATGAAAATCCACCATTAGCCACCCATTTCATGGTCATATCTCAACCTATATAAGGGATTTCATGGGAAATGTATAGTGATCACAAATTAAGCTCCTTTTTTCGATTAGACGCTTAGTTTACGAGATAAACGCATTTAAAGATTTCCATATGAAAATCCACTATTAGCCACCCATTTCATGGTCATATCTCCACCTATAGAAGGGATTTCGTAAGTAATGTATAGTGATCACAAATTAAGCTCCTTTTTTTCGATAAGACGCTTAGTTTACGAGATAAACGCATTTAAAGATTTCCATATGAAAATCCACCATTATCCACCCAGTTCATGGTCATATCTCCACTTATATAAGGGATTTCGTAAGTAATGTATAGTGATCACAAATTAAGCTCCTTTTTTCGATTAGACGCTTAGTTTACGAGATAAACGCATTTAAAGATTTCCATATGAAAATCCACCATTATCCACCCATTTCATGGTCATATCACCGCGTATCGAAGGGATGTATAGTGATCACAAATTAAGCTCCTTTTTTCGATTAGACGCTTAGTTTACGAGATAAACGCATTTAAAGATTTCCATATGAAAATCCACCATTATCCACCCATTTCATGGTCATATCTCCACCTATATAAGGGATTTCATGGGAAATGTATAGTGATCACAAATTAAGCTCCTTTTTTCGATTAGACGCTTAGTTTACGAGATAAACGCATTTAAAGATTTTCATATGAAAATCCACTATTAGCCACCCATTTCATGGTCATATCTCCACCTATAGAAGGGATTTCGTAAGTAATGTATAGTGATCACAAATTAAGCTCCTTTTTTTCGATAAGACGCTTAGTTTACGAGATAAACGCATTTAAAGATTTCCATATGAAAATCCACCATTATCCACCCATTTCATGGTCATATCACCGCGTATCGAAGGGATGTATAGTGATCACAAATTAAGCTCCTTTTTTCGATTAGACGCTTAGTTTACGAGATAAACGCATTTAAAGATTTCCATATGAAAATCCACCATTATCCACCCATTTCATGGTCATATCACCGCGTATCGAAGGGATTTCGTAAATAATGTATAGTGATCACAAATTAAGCTCCTTTTTTCGATTAGACGCTTAGTTTACGAGATAAACGCATTTAAAGATTTCCATATGAAAATCCACCATTATCCACCCATTTCATGGTCATATCTCCACCTATATAAGGGATTTCATGGGAAATGTATAGTGATCACAAATTAAGCTCCTTTTTTCGATTAGACGCTTAGTTTACGAGATAAACGCATTTAAAGATTTCCATATGAAAATCCACCATTATCCACCCATTTCATGGTCATATCACCGCGTATCGAAGGGATTTCTTAAGTAATGTATAGTGATCACAAATTAAGCTCCTTTTTTCGATTAGACGCTTAGTTTACGAGATAAACGCATTTAAAGATTTCCATATGAAAATCCACCATTATCCACCCATTTCATGGTCATATCTCCACTTATATAAGGGATTTCGTAAGTAATGTATAGTGATCACAAATTAAGCTCCTTTTTTTCGATTAGAAGCTTAGTTTACGAGATAAACGCATTTAAAGATTTCCATATGAAAATCCACCATTATCCACCCATTTCATGGTCATATCTCCACCTATATAAGGGATTTCATGGGAAATGTATAGTGATCACAAATTAAGCTCCTTTTTTCGATTAGACGCTTAGCTTACGAGATAAACGCATTTAAAGATTTCCATATGAAAATCCACCATTATCCACCCATTTCATGGTCATATCACCGCGTATCGAAGGGATTTCTTAAGTAATGTATAGTGATCACAAATTAAGCTCCTTTTTTCGATTAGACGCTTAGTTTACGAGATAAACGCATTTAAAGATTTCCATATGAAAATCCACCATTATCCACCCATTTCATGGTCATATCTCCACTTATATAAGGGATTTCGTAAGTAATGTATAGTGATCACAAATTAAGCTCCTTTTTTCGATTAGAAGCTTAGTTTACGAGATAAACGCATTTAAAGATTTCCATATGAAAATCCACCATTATCCACCCATTTCATGGTCATATCTCCACTTATATAAGGAATTTCGTAAGTAATGTATAGTGATCACAAATTAAGCTCATTTTTTCGATTAGAAGCTTAGTTTACGAGATAAACGCATTTAAAGATTTCCATATGAAAATCCACCATTATCCACCCATTTCATGGTCATATCTCCACTTATATAAGGGATTTCGTAAGTAATGTATAGTGATCACAAATTAAGCTCCTTTTTTCGATTAGACGCTTAGTTTACGAGATAAACGCATTTAAAGATTTCCATATGAAAATCCACCATTATCCACCCATTTCATGGTCATATCACCGCGTATCGAAGGGATTTCGTAAGTAATGTATAGTGATCACAAATTAAGCTCCTTTTTTCGATTAGAAGCTAAGTTTACGAGATAAACGCATTTAAAGATTTCCATATGAAAATCCACCATTATCCACCCATTTCATGGTCATATCTCCACTTATATAAGGAATTTCGTAAGTAATGTATAGTGATCACAAATTAAGCTCATTTTTTCGATTAGAAGCTTAGTTTACGAGATAAACGCATTTAAAGATTTCCATATGAAAATCCACCATTATCCACCCATTTCATGGTCATACCTCCACCTATATAAGGGATTTCATGGGAAATGTATAGTGATCACAAATTAAGCTCCTTTTTCGATTAGACGCTTAGTTTACGAGATAAACGCATTTAAAGATTTCCATATGAAAATCCACCATTAGCCACCCATTTCATGGTCATATCACCGCGTATCGAAGGGATTTCTTAAGTAATGTATAGTGATCACAAATGAAGCTCCTTTTTCGATTAGACGCTTAGTTTACGAGATAAACGCATTTAAAGATTTCCATATGAAAATCCACCATTATCCACCCATTTCATGGTCATATCACCGCGTATCGAAGGGATTTCTTAAGTAATGTATAGTGATCACAAATTAAGCTCCTTTTTTCGATTAGACGCTTAGTTTACGAGATAAACGCATTTAAAGATTTCCATATGAAAATCCACCATTATCCACCCATTTCATGGTCATACCTCCACCTATATAAGGGATTTCATGGGAAATGTATAGTGATCACAAATTAAGCTCCTTTTTCGATTAGACGCTTAGTTTACGAGATAAACGCATTTAAAGATTTCCATATGAAAATCCACCATTAGCCACCCATTTCATGGTCATATCACCGCGTATCGAAGGGATTTCTTAAGTAATGTATAGTGATCACAAATTAAGCTCCTTTTTTCGATTAGACGCTTAGTTTACGAGATAAACGCATTTAAAGATTTCCATATGAAAATCCACCATTATCCACCCATTTCATGGTCATATCACCGCGTATCGAAGGGATTTCTTAAGTAATGTATAGTGATCACAAATTAAGCTCCTTTTTTCGATTAGACGCTTAGTTTACGAGATAAACGCATTTAAAGATTTCCATATGAAAATCCACCATTATCCACCCATTTCATGGTCATATCTCCACCTATATAAGGGATTTCATGGGAAATGTATAGTGATCACAAATTAAGCTCCTTTTTCGATTAGACGCTTAGTTTACGAGATAAACGCATTTAAAGATTTCCATATGAAAATCCACCATTAGCCACCCATTTCATGGTCATATCACCGCGTATCGAAGGGATTTCTTAAGTAATGTATAGTAGGTTGATTCTTATTTCGCAAAAAAAAAATGTTTTTGGAATTTTTCATGGGCCAAGTTAAAATTTTATTAAGACGTACAAAAAAACTCTATGTGAATTTTTTTAATTTTTTTCTTAAAGGTTTAGGGGTCGCTACCGGGGTTCGAAATTCAAAATTTTACCGTCATCCTGAGGGATAAGCTGAATAACTCGAGTAAACCTTAACTGATCCTTATGCAAATTTTTCAGTATTAATAATTCCCATAACTAAGTAACGGAACTGTAAATGGGCGGAATTGCCCCACCCCTTTTGGTACCTCCCATACAAAATTACCTATTTTTTTATAATTAATATTTCTCCCATAACTTTCAAACGGGCAGATGGATAGCATTTAAACTTGGTCAGTTTAATTACCTTTTAATAACAGATAAACCCCCAGAAAATCAAAACCTTTTTCACACCCCTTCTGGTACCTCCCATACAAATGACCGAATTAACCCCCATATTTTTACCTACATATCTTTTTAGTAAAAATACTGATTTCAATAAAATTTTGTGTGAGATGAACACATGCAAAAGTTTGACTCGTGAGTGAATATGGACTATATCGACCAACCCCTTCTGGTACCTCCCATACAAAATTACCTATTTTTAGACAAATTATTTTTTACCAATAATTTCCAAATGGACAGCTGGATGGCATTTAAACTTTGTCAGTTTAATAACCTTGTAATAACAGATAAACCCCCAGAAAATCAAAACTTTTGCCACACTCCTTCTGGTACCTCCCATACAAATGGCCGAATTAACCCCCATATTTTTACATACATTTTTTTGTAAGTATGCTGAATTCATTTATATTTTGCTATAGATATACGCTTATTGTAATTTTACTAATGCTTATCTTAAATATAAATCTAGTTTAATGAATGTTATTAGATATTCAACATAGATAATGCTACGCTATTGTCTCGCCCCCCTCCACGAATTTGCAGACCAACTTTGGAATTTTTACAGTACAGTTAATATGAAATGATTTATTTCAAATTTGTTCATCAGTTTTTGTTGTATTATTACTTAAAAAGGTACATTTCGAAAATAAAAATTAAATTAAACAGTTAAAAAATAATATTAAAATAAAAATTTAATATATTAATATTAAACATGAATTCATTGCATGAAAAACTTAACATTAAAAAATATTGACTTTAGAATTTATCTCGAGCTCAAGACCAAGGGTTTTGAAAGAAGTTAAAAGCAGAATGATATTCTCATAATGCCAGGCAGTATGTACAGCTGTTTCGGATTCAGCCACGAATCTATTCACGAAAAAATATAATAATAAACAACTGTATTACTGCTTACAATTTTCTTTAAATTTGAAAATATTGTAAAATATTATTTACACATGGTAGATTTTTTTGGATCTGAATATTTTTTTTCTAAATTCTTTCACCAATAATAATAGCAAATACTTCTGTTCTCCATAATGTGTATGCAATTTATTGTATTCCTGCATCAAGGCCACTCCGTGTTCAGCAATATCATTAACAACCTTCAACCTAGACCGAACTAATTCTTTACTTAATTTAAAGTCTGCATCTTGCTCCCAATCTTCAACATTTTTTTTAGGAAACCCGATTTAATACCCGTTATGCTGAAAAATCTAAGAGTATTGTTGGATACAAAATGCTCAAGACTTTTGGAATGTGGTTGGTTTCCATCCACTGTAACTCGTTTTTCTGGATTATCTACTCCTTCTATGTTTAAAGCATTTACCATCTTCTTCTTAATTTCATGAGAAACTTTGTCATCAAAAATGCAAATCCAACTAGCTCTTCCTAAAAATACCAGAGATGACCTATATTTTTTTTAAGGCTATTGCCGCTGTCTCTTTATTAATTGTTGCATAAGACTTCAAGTCTTTTAATAACTGGAGGTCATTTCTTGAAGCAGAAGGTCCAGAAGTGGATTCAAACCAATATTTAAGGTAAATATTAATTATAAAACTGCAAACATCCTGTATTCCACATAATTCGCTTTTGTTAAAATTGAACTGCTCTCTGAATAAATATATTTTTAAGGAATATATTACCTTAGCCTTCCATCTAGCACGGTGAAGACCTGCTGGTGCTCTGAAGAATATTTGTGTTTTTGGAACATCCCGCAGAATATTATTGTCAGCTTAAGTAGCTCTTTGTAATCCTCTCGTGGCTGAAACTCTTTAAGCTGATTTTTGGCAAAACAAATAGCATTCGCAAAATTCTTTACTTGTCTTAATATGAGATCATCCGATATGCCAGGTTTAAAATTGGAATGATCAACTTTTGTCCAGGCATTTTTAAACCTCTTAAAAAGTAATATTACAGGACCGGTTGATATTCGGAAATACAATGCATAAATCATATTATATGACTTCTACGTTTAAAACTTTTAAGTTAACCTATGAAAAAAATCAAAATTTTCTGTCAAATAATTAGCATAAATATGTAAAACTATGAGGGTGAATTCGGTCATTTGTATGGGAGGTACCAGAAGGGGTGTGACAAAGGTTTCGATTTTCTGGGGGTTTATTTGTTATTACAAGGTAATTAAACTGACCATGTTTAAATGCCATCCAGCTGTCCGTTTGGAAATTATTGGTAAAAAATAATTTGTCCAAAAAAAGGTAATTTTGTATGGGAGGTACCAGAAGGGGTTGGCCGATATAGTCCATATTCACTCACGAGTCAAATTTTTGCATGTGTTTATCTCACACAAAATTTTATTGAATTCAGTATTTTTACTAAAAAGATATGTAGGTAAAAATGTGGGGGTTAATTCGGTCATTTGTATGGGAGGTACCAGAAGGGGTGTGACAAAGGTTTTGATTTTCTGGGGGTTCATCTGTTATTGCAAGGTAATTAAACTGACCAAGTTTAAATGCCATCCAGCTGTCCGTTTGGAAATTATTGGTAAAAAATAATTTGTCTAAAAATAGGTAATTTTGTATGGGAGGTACCAGAAGGGGTTGGCCGATATAGTCCATATTCACTCACGAGTTAAATTTTTGCATGTGTTCATCTCATACAAAATTTTATTGAATTCAGTATTTTTACTAAAAAGATATGTAGGTAAAAATGTGGGGGTTAATTCGGTCATTTGTATGGGAGGTACCAGAAGGGGTGTGACAAAGGTTTTGATTTTCCGAGGGTTTATCTGTTATTACAAGGTTATTAAACTGACCAAGTTTAAATGCCATCCAGCTGCCCGTTTGAAAGTTATGGGAGAAATAATAATTATCAAAAAATAGGTAATTTTGTATGGGAGGTACCAGAAGGGGTGGGGAAATTCTGCCCATTAACAATTCCATAACTTCGTTATAGAAAATATTAATACTGAAAAATTTTCATAAGGATCAGTTAAGGTTTACTCGAGTTATTCAGCTTATCCCTCAGGATGACGGTAAAATTTTGAATTTCGAACCCCGGTAGCGACCCCTAAACCTTTAAGAAAAAAATTAAAAAAATTCACATAGAGTTTTTTTGTACGTCTTAATAAAATTTTAGCTTGGCCCATGAAAAATTCCAAAAACATTTTTTAAGACTCACCCTAATGTATAGTGATCACAAATTAAGCTCCTTTTTTCGATTAGACGCTTAGTTTACGAGATAAACGCATTTAAAGATTTCCATATGAAAATCCACCATTATCCACCCATTTCATGGTCATATCACCGCGTATCGAAGGGATTTCTTAAGTAATGTATAGTGATCACAAATTAAGCTCCTTTTTTCGATTAGACGCTTAGTTTACGAGATAAACGCATTTAAAGATTTCCATATGAAAATCCACCATTATCCACCCATTTCATGGTCATACCTCCACCTATATAAGGGATTTCATGGGAAATGTATAGTGATCACAAATTAAGCTCCTTTTTTCGATTAGACGCTTTGTTTACGAGATAAACGCATTTAAAGATTTCCATATGAAAATCCACCATTATCCACCCATTTTATGGTCATATCACCGCGTATCGAAGGGATTTCTTAAGTAATGTATAGTGATCACAAATTAAGCTCCTTTTTTCGATTAGAAGCTTAGTTTACGAGATAAACGCATTTAAAGATTTCCATATGAAAATCCACCATTATCCACCCATTTCATGGTCATATCTCCACCTATATAAGGGATTTCATGGGAAATGTATAGTGATCACAAATTAAGCTCCTTTTTTTCGATTAGACGCTTAGTTTACGAGATAAACGCATTTAAAGATTTCCATATGAAAATCCACCATTATCCACCCATTTCATGGTCATATCACCGCGTATCGAAGGGATTTCTTAAGTAATGTATAGTGATCACAAATTAAGCTCCTTTTTTCGATTAGACGTTAAGTTTACGAGATAAACGCATTTAAAGATTTCCATATGAAAATCCACCATTATCCACCCATTTCATGGTCATATCACCGCGTATCGAAGGGATTTCTTAAGTAATGTATAGTGATCACAAATTAAGCTCCTTTTTTCGATTAGACGCTTAGTTTACGAGATAAACGCATTTAAAGATTTCCATATGAAAAATCCACCATTATCCACCTATTTCATGGTCATATCACCGCGTATCAAAGGGATTTCGTAAGTAATGTATAGTGATCACAAATTAAGCTCCTTTTTTCGATTAGACGCTTAGTTTACGAGATAAACGCATTTAAAGATTTCCATATGAAAATCCACCATTATCCACCCATTTCATGGTCATATCACCGCGTATCGAAGGGATTTCTTAAGTAATGTATAGTGATCACAAATTAAGCTCCTTTTTTCGATTAGACGCTTAGTTTACGAGATAAACGCATTTAAAGATTTCCATATGAAAATCCACCATTAGCCACCAATTTCATGGTCATATCTCCACTTATATAAGGGATTTCGTAAGTAATGTATAGTGATCACAAATTAAGCTCCTTTTTTCGATTAGAAGCTTAGTTTACGAGATAAAACGCATTTAAAGATTTCCATATGAAAATCACACCATTATCCACCCATTTCATGGTCATACCTCCACCCTATATAAGAGATTTCATGGGAAATGTATAGTGATCACAAATTAAGCTCCTTTTTTCGATTAGACGCTTAGTTTACGAGATAAAACGCATTTAAAGATTTCCATATGAAAATCCACCATTATCCACCCATTTCATGGTCATATCTCCACTTATATAAGGGATTTCGTAAGTAATGTATAGTGATCACAAATTAAGCTCCTTTTTTTCGATTAGACGCTTAGTTTACGAGATAAACGCATTTAAAGATTTCCATATGAAAATCCACCATTATCCACCCATTTCATGGTCATATCACCGCGTATCGAAGGGATTTCTTAAGTAATGTTATAGTGATCACGAATTAAGCTCCTTTTTTCGATTAGACGCTTAGTTTACGAGATAAACGCATTTAAAGATTTCCATATGAAAATCCACCATTATCCACCCATTTTCATGGTCATACCTCCACCTATATAAGGAGTAATGTATAGTGATCACAAATTAAGCTCATTTTTTCGATTAGAAGCTTAGTTTACGAGATAAACGCATTTAAAGATTTCCATATGAAAATCCACCACTATCCACCCATTTTATGGTCATATCACCGCGTATCGAAGGGATTTCTTAAGTAATGTATAGTGATCACAAATTAAGCTCCTTTTTTCGATTAGACGTTTAGTTTACGAGATAAACGCATTTAAAGATTTCCATATGAAAATCCACCATTATCCACCCATTTCATGGTCATACCTCCACCTATATAAGGGATTTCATGGGAAATGTATAGTGATCACAAATTAAGCTCCTTTTTTCGATTAGACGCTTAGTTTACGAGATAAACGCATTTAAAGATTTCCATATGAAAATCCACCACTATCCACCCATTTCATGGTCATATCACCGCGTATCGAAGGGATTTCGTAAGTAATGTATAGTGATCACAAATTAAGCTCCTTTTTTCGATTAGAAGCTAAGTTTACGAGATAAACGCATTTAAAGATTTCCATATGAAAATCCACCATTATCCACCCATTTCATGGTCATACCTCCACCTATATAAGGGATTTCATGGGAAATGTATAGTGATCACAAATTAAGCTCCTTTTTTCGATTAGACGCTTAGTTTACGAGATAAACGCATTTAAAGATTTCCATATGAAAATCCACCACTATCCACCCATTTTATGGTCATATCACCGCGTATCGAAGGGATTTCTTAAGTAATGTATAGTGATCACAAATTAAGCTCCTTTTTTCGATTAGACGCTTAGTTTACGAGATAAACGCATTTAAAGATTTCCATATGAAAATCCACCATTATCCACCCATTTCATGGTCATATCACCGCGTATCGAAGGGATTTCTTAAGTAATGTATAGTGATCACAAATTAAGCTCCTTTTTTCGATTAGACGTTTAGTTTACGAGATAAACGCATTTAAAGATTTCCATATGAAAATCCACCATTATCCACCCATTTCATGGTCATATCACCGCGTATCGAAGGATTTCTTAAGTAATGTATAGTGATCACAAATTAAGCTCCTTTTTTCGATTAGACGCTTAGTTTACGAGATAAACGCATTTAAAGATTTCCATATGAAAATCCACCATTATCCACCCATTTCATGGTCATATCTCCACTTATATAAGGGATTTCTTAAGTAATGTATAGTGATCACAAATTAAGCTCCTTTTTTCGATTAGACGCTTAGTTTACGAGATAAACGCATTTAAAGATTTCCATATGAAAATCCACCATTATCCAGCCATTTCATGGTCATATCACCGCGTATCGAAGGGATTTCTTAAGTAATGTATAGTGTTCACAAATTAAGCTCCTTTTTTCGATAAGACGCTTAGTTTACGAGATAAACGCATTTAAAGATTTCCATATGAAAATCCACCATTATCCAGCCATTTCATGGTCATATCACCGCGTATCGAAGGGATTTCTTAAGTAATGTATAGTGATCACAAATTAAGCTCCTTTTTTTCGATTAGACGCTTAGTTTACGAGATAAACGCATTTAAAGATTTCCATATGAAAATCCACCATTATCCACCCATTTCATGGTCATATCTCCACCTATATAAGGGATTTCATGGGAAATGTATAGCGATCACAAATTAAGCTCCTTTTTTCGATTAGACGCTTAGTTTACGAGATAAACGCATTTAAAGATTTCCATATGAAAATCCACCATTATCCACCCATTTCATGGTCATATCACCGCGTATCGAAGGGATTTCTTAAGTAATGTATAGTGATCACAAATTAAGCTCCTTTTTTCGATTAGACGCTTAGTTTACGAGATAAACGCATTTAAAGATTTCCATATGAAAATCCACCATTATCCACCCATTTCATGGTCATATCTCCACTTATATAAGGGATTTCTTAAGTAATGTATAGTGATCACAAATTAAGCTCCTTTTTTCGATTAGACGCTTAGTTTACGAGACAAACGCATTTAAAGATTTCCATATGAAAATCCACCATTATCCAGCCATTTCATGGTCATATCACCGCGTATCGAAGGGATTTCTTAAGTAATGTATAGTGTTCACAAATTAAGCTCCTTTTTTCGATAAGACGCTTAGTTTACGAGATAAACGCATTTAAAGATTTCCATATGAAAATCCACCATTATCCACCCATTTCATGGTCATATCTCCACTTATATAAGGGATTTCTTAAGTAATGTATAGTGATCACAAATTAAGCTCCTTTTTTCGATTAGACGCTTAGTTTACGAGACAAACGCATTTAAAGATTTCCATATGAAAATCCACCATTATCCAGCCATTTCATGGTCATATCACCGCGTATCGAAGGGATTTCTTAAGTAATGTATAGTGTTCACAAATTAAGCTCCTTTTTTCGATAAGACGCTTAGTTTACGAGATAAACGCATTTAAAGATTTCCATATGAAAATCCACCATTATCCAGCCATTTCATGGTCATATCACCGCGTATCGAAGGGATTTCTTAAGTAATGTATAGTGATCACAAATTAAGCTCCTTTTTTCGATTAGACGCTTAGTTTACGAGATAAACGCATTTAAAGATTTCCATATGAAAATCCACCATTATCCACCCATCTCATGGTCATATCTCCACCTATATAAGGGATTTCATGGGAAATGTATAGTGATCACAAATTAAGCTCCTTTTTTCGATTAGACGCTTAGTTTACGAGATAAACGCATTTAAAGATTTCCATATGAAAATCCACCATTATCCACCCATTTCATGGTCATATCACCGCGTATCGATGGGATTTCTTAAGTAATGAATAGTGATCACAAATTAAGCTCCTTTTTTCGATTAGACGCTTAGTTTACGAGATAAACGCATTTAAAGATTTCCATATGAAAATCCACCATTAGGCACCCATTTCATGGTCTTATCTCAACCTATATAAGGGATTTCGTAAGTAATGTATAGTGATCACAAATTAAGCTCCTTTTTTCGATTAGACGCTTAGTTTACGAGATAAACGCATTTAAAGATTTCCATATGAAAATCCACCATTATCCACCCATTTCATGGTCATATCACCGCGTATCGAAGGGATTTCTTAAGTAATGTATAGTGATCACAAATTAAGCTCCTTTTTTCGATTAGACGCTTAGTTTACGAGATAAACGCATTTAAAGATTTCCATATGAAAATCCACCATTATCCACCCATTTCATGGTCATATCTCCACCTATAGAAGAGATTTCGTAAGTAATGTATAGTGATCACAAATTAAGCTCCTTTTTCGTTTAGACGCTTAGTTTACGAGATAAACGCATTTAAAGATTTCCATATGAAAATCCACCATTATCCACCCATTTCATGGTCATATCTCCACCTATATAAGGGATTTCATGGGAAATGTATAGTGATCACAAATTAAGCTCCTTTTTTCGATTAGACGCTTAGTTTACGAGATAAACGCATTTAAAGATTTCCATATGAAAATCCACCACTATCCACCCATTTTATGGTCATATCACCGCGTATCGAAGGGATTTCTTAAGTAATGTATAGTGATCACAAATTAAGCTCCTTTTTTCGAGTAGACGCTTAGTTTACGAGATAAACGCATTTAAAGATTTCCATATGAAAATCCACCATTATCCACCCATTTCATGGTCATATCACCGCGTATCGAAGGGATTTCTTAAGTAATGTATAGTGATCACAAATTAAGCTCCTTTTTTCGATTAGACGTTTAGTTTACGAGATAAACGCATTTAAAGATTTCCATATGAAAATCCACCATTATCCACCCATTTCATGGTCATATCACCGCGTATCGAAGGGATTTCTTAAGTAATGTATAGTGATCACAAATTAAGCTCCTTTTTTCGATTAGACGCTTAGTTTACGAGATAAACGCATTTAAAGATTTCCATATGAAAATCCACCATTATCCACCCATTTCATGGTCATATCTCCACTTATATAAGGGATTTCTTAAGTAATGTATAGTGATCACAAATTAAGCTCCTTTTTTCGATTAGACGCTTAGTTTACGAGATAAACGCATTTAAAGATTTCCATATGAAAATCCACCATTATCCAGCCATTTCATGGTCATATCACCGCGTATCGAAGGGATTTCTTAAGTAATGTATAGTGTTCACAAATTAAGCTCCTTTTTTCGATAAGACGCTTAGTTTACGAGATAAACGCATTTAAAGATTTCCATATGAAAATCCACCATTATCCAGCCATTTCATGGTCATATCACCGCGTATCGAAGGGATTTCTTAAGTAATGTATAGTGATCACAAATTAAGCTCCTTTTTTTCGATTAGACGCTTAGTTTACGAGATAAACGCATTTAAAGATTTCCATATGAAAATCCACCATTATCCACCCATTTCATGGTCATATCTCCACCTATATAAGGGATTTCATGGGAAATGTATAGTGATCACAAATTAAGCTCCTTTTTTCGATTAGACGCTTAGTTTACGAGATAAACGCATTTAAAGATTTCCATATGAAAATCCACCATTATCCACCCATTTCATGGTCATATCTCCACTTATATAAGGGATTTCTTAAGTAATGTATAGTGATCACAAATTAAGCTCCTTTTTTCGATTAGACGCTTAGTTTACGAGACAAACGCATTTAAAGATTTCCATATGAAAATCCACCATTATCCAGCCATTTCATGGTCATATCACCGCGTATCGAAGGGATTTCTTAAGTAATGTATAGTGTTCACAAATTAAGCTCCCTTTTTTCGATAAGACGCTTAGTTTACGAGATAAACGCATTTAAAGATTTCCATATGAAAATCCACCATTATCCACCCATTTCATGGTCATATCTCCACTTATATAAGGGATTTCTTAAGTAATGTATAGTGATCACAAATTAAGCTCCTTTTTTCGATTAGACGCTTAGTTTACGAGACAAACGCATTTAAAGATTTCCATATGAAAATCCACCATTATCCAGCCATTTCATGGTCATATCTCCACCTATATAAGGGATTTCATGGGAAATGTATAGTGATCACAAATTAAGCTCCTTTTTTCGATTAGATGCTTAGTTTACGAGATAAACGCATTTAAAGATTTCCATATGAAAATCCACCATTATCCACCCATTTCATGGTCATATCACCGCGTATCGAAGGGATTTCTTAAGTAATGTATAGTGTTCACAAATTAAGCTCCTTTTTTCGATAAGACGCTTAGTTTACGAGATAAACGCATTTAAAGATTTCCATATGAAAATCCACCATTATCCACCCATTTCATGGTCATATCTCCACTTATATAAGGGATTTCTTAAGTAATGTATAGTGATCACAAATTAAGCTCCTTTTTTCGATTAGACGCTTAGTTTACGAGACAAACGCATTTAAAGATTTCCATATGAAAATCCACCATTATCCAGCCATTTCATGGTCATATCACCGCGTATCGAAGGGATTTCTTAAGTAATGTATAGTGTTCACAAATTAAGCTCCTTTTTTCGATAAGACGCTTAGTTTACGAGATAAACGCATTTAAAGATTTCCATATGAAAATCCACCATTATCCAGCCATTTCATGGTCATATCACCGCGTATCGAAGGGATTTCTTAAGTAATGTATAGTGTTCACAAATTAAGCTCCTTTTTTCGATTAGACGCTTAGTTTACGAGATAAACGCATTTAAAGATTTCCATATGAAAATCCACCATTATCCACCCATTTCATGGTCATATCTCCACCTATATAAGGGATTTCATGGGAAATGTATAGTGATCACAAATTAAGCTCCTTTTTTCGATTAGACGCTTAGTTTACGAGATAAACGCATTTAAAGATTTCCATATGAAAATCCACCATTATCCACCCATTTCATGGTCATATCACCGCGTATCGATGGGATTTCTTAAGTAATGAATAGTGATCACAAATTAAGCTCCTTTTTTCGATTAGACGCTTAGTTTACGAGATAAACGCATTTAAAGATTTCCATATGAAAATCCACCATTATCCACCCATTTCATGGTCATATCACCGCGTATCGAAGGGATTTCTTAAGTAATGTATAGTGTTCACAAATTAAGCTCCTTTTTTCGATAAGACGCTTAGTTTACGAGATAAACGCATTTAAAGATTTCCATATGAAAATCCACCATTATCCAGCCATTTCATGGTCATATCACCGCGTATCGAAGGGATTTCTTAAGTAATGTATAGTGATCACAAATTAAGCTCCTTTTTTTCGATTAGACGCTTAGTTTACGAGATAAACGCATTTAAAGATTTCCATATGAAAATCCACCATTATCCACCCATTTCATGGTCATATCTCCACCTATATAAGGGATTTCATGGGAAATGTATAGTGATCACAAATTAAGCTCCTTTTTTCGATTAGACGCTTAGTTTACGAGATAAACGCATTTAAAGATTTCCATATGAAAATCCACCATTATCCACCCCATTTCATGGTCATATCTCAACCTATATAAGGGATTTCATGGGAAATGTATAGTGATCACAAATTAAGCTCCTTTTTTCGATTAGACGCTTAGTTTACGAGATAAACGCATTTAAAGATTTCCATATGAAAATCCACCATTATCCACCCATTTCATGGTCATATCACCGCGTATCGATGGGATTTCTTAAGTAATGAATAGTGATCACAAATTAAGCTCCTTTTTTCGATTAGACGCTTAGTTTACGAGATAAACGCATTTAAAGATTTCCATATGAAAATCCACCATTAGGCACCCATTTCATGGTCTTATCTCAACCTATATAAGGGATTTCGTAAGTAATGTATAGTGATCACAAATTAAGCTCCTTTTTTCGATTAGACGCTTAGTTTACGAGATAAACGCATTTAAAGATTTCCATATGAAAATCCA
Source organism: Muscina levida (assembly GCA_964034835.1). Taxonomy (NCBI): domain Eukaryota; kingdom Metazoa; phylum Arthropoda; class Insecta; order Diptera; family Muscidae; genus Muscina; species Muscina levida. The sequence goes on along the minus strand of CAXIUB010000302.1, from coordinate 3,069 downwards.
CCATTATCCACCCATTTCATGGTCATATCACCGCGTATCGAAGGGATTTCTTAGTAATGTATAGTGATCACAAATTAAGCTCCTTTTTTCGATTAGACGCTTAGTTTACGAGATAAACGCATTTAAAGATTTCCATATGAAAATCCACCATTATCCACCCATTTCATGGTCATATCTCAACCTATATAAGGGATTTCGTAAGAAATGTTTAGTGATCACAATTAAGCTCCTTTTTTCGATTAGACGCTTAGTTTACGAGATAAACGCATTTAAAGATTTCCAAATGAAAATCCACCATTATCCACCCATTTCATGGTCATATCTCCACCTATAGAAGGGATTTCGTAAGAAATGTATAGTGATCACAAATTAAGCTCCTTTTTTCGATTAGACGCTTAGTTTACGAGATAAACGCATTTAAAGATTTCCAAATGAAAATCCACCATTATCCACCCATTTCATGGTCATATCACCGCGTATCGAAGGGATTTCTTAAGTAATGTATAGTGACAACAATTAAGCTCCTTTTTTCGATTAGACGCTTAGTTTACGAGATAAACGCATTTAAAGATTTCCATATGAAAATCCACCATTATCCAGCCATTTCATGGTCATATCACCGCGTATCGAAGGGATTTCTTAAGTAATGTATAGTGATCACAAATTAAGCTCCTTTTTTCGATTAGACGCTTAGTTTACAAGATAAACGCATTTAAAGATTTCCAAATGAAAATCCACCATTATCCACCCATTTCATGGTCATATCTCCACCTATAGAAGGGATTTCGTAAGAAATGTATAGTGATCACAAATTAAGCTCATTTTTTCGATTAGACGCTTAGTTTACGAGATAAACGCATTTAAAGATTTCCAAATGAAAATCCACCATTATCCACCCTATAGAAGGGATTTCGTAAGAAATGTATAGTGATCACAAATTAAGCTCCTTTTTTCGATTAGACGCTTAGTTTACGAGATAAACGCATTTAAGATTTCCAAATGAAAATCCACCATTATCCACCCATTTCATGGTCATATCTCCACCTATAGAAGGGATTTCGTAAGAAATGTATAGTGATCACAAATTAAGCTCCTTTTTTCGATTAGACGCTTAGTTTACGAGATAAACGCATTTAAAGATTTCCAAATGAAAATCCACCATTATCCACCCATTTCATGGTCATATCACCGCGTATCGAAGGGATTTCTTAAGTAATGTATAGTGACAACAATTAAGCTCCTTTTTTCGATTAGACGCTTAGTTTACGAGATAAACGCATTTAAAGATTTCCATATGAAAATCCACCATTATCCAGCCATTTCATGGTCATATCACCGCGTATCGAAGGGATTTCTTAAGTAATGTATAGTGATCACAAATTAAGCTCCTTTTTTCGATTAGACGCTTAGTTTACAAGATAAACGCATTTAAAGATTTCCAATGAAAATCCACCATTATCCACCCATTTCATGGTCATATCTCCACCTATAGAAGGGATTTCGTAAGAAATGTATAGTGATCACAAATTAAGCTCATTTTTTCGATTAGACGCTTAGTTTACGAGATAAACGCATTTAAAGATTTCCAAATGAAAATCCACCATTATCCACCCTATAGAAGGGATTTCGTAAGAAATGTATAGTGATCACAAATTAAGCTCCTTTTTTCGATTAGACGCTTAGTTTACGAGATAAACGCATTTAAAGATTTCCAAATGAAAATCCACCATTATCCACCCATTTCATGGTCATATCTCCACCTATAGAAGGGATTTCGTAAGAAATGTATAGTGATCACAAATTAAGCTCCTTTTTTCGATTAGACGCTTAGTTTACGAGATAAACGCATTTAAAGATTTCCAAATGAAAATCCACCATTATCCACCCATTTCATGGTCATATCACCGCGTATCGAAGGGATTTCTTAAGTAATGTATAGTGACAACAATTAAGCTCCTTTTTTCGATTAGACGCTTAGTTTACGAGATAAACGCATTTAAAGATTTCCATATGAAAATCCACCATTATCCAGCCATTTCATGGTCATATCACCACCTATATAAGGGATTTCATGGGAAATGTATAGTGATCACAAATTAAGCTCCTTTTTTCGATTAGACGCTTAGTTTACGAGATAAACGCATTTAAAGATATCCATATGAAAATCCACCATTATCCACCCATTTCATGGTCATATCTCCACCTATAGAAGAGATTTCGTAAGTAATGTATAGTGATCACAAATTAAGCCCCTTTTTTCGTTTAGACGCTTAGTTTACGAGATAAACGCATTTAAAGATTTCCATATGAAAATCCACCATTATCCACCCATTTCATGGTCATATCTCCACCTATATAAGGGATTTCATGGGAAATGTATAGTGATCACAAATTAAGCTCCTTTTTTCGATTAGACGCTTAGTTTACGAGATAAACGCATTTAAAGATTTCCATATGAAAATCCACCACTATCCACCCATTTTATGGTCATATCACCGCGTATCGAAGGGATTTCTTAAGTAATGTATAGTGATCACAAATTAAGCTCCTTTTTTCGATTAGACGCTTAGTTTACGAGATAAACGCATTTAAAGATTTCCATATGAAAATCCACCATTATCCACCCATTTCATGGTCATATCACCGCGTATCGAAGGGATTTCTTAAGTAATGTATAGTGATCACAAATTAAGCTCCTTTTTTCGATTAGACGTTTAGTTTACGAGATAAACGCATTTAAAGATTTCCATATGAAAATCCACCCATTTCATGGTCATATCACCGCGTATCGAAGGGATTTCTTAAGTAATGTATAGTGATCACAAATTAAGCTCCTTTTTTCGATTAGACGCTTAGTTTACGAGATAAACGCATTTAAAGATTTCCATATGAAAATCCACCATTATCCACCATTTCATGGTCATATCTCCACTTATATAAGGGATTTCTTAAGTAATGTATAGTGATCACAAATTAAGCTCTTTTTCGATTAGACGCTTAGTTTACGAGATAAACGCATTTAAAGATTTCCATATGAAAATCCACCATTATCCAGCCATTTCATGGTCA
>CAXIUB010000301.1:0-27813 GCA_964034835.1 Muscina levida | reverse complement strand
ATAAGTTTTTTGGCTGATTCCTGAAACTCTACAACACCTGCACCTGATGGGTCTTTAGGAAGAACAATAACAACATCATCACCATCAATATGAGCTTGTGTTTCAATGAGGTTATCCCGATCTCCTGGTAAACGTCTGAACCTGCCTATTACATTCGTTCCATCATCGTGTGCATCCATATCATAATCGCCAAAAATATAAATATTACCATTCAGGTCTTTCCCCATCTTGATAGAAGTGGTGTAGTCAGGGTATCTGTATTTTTCTGTGGGGATTGATGATGCTTTATCCCAAGCACGAACATATTTCATTGTGTTTGGAATGTCTTTATATGCAATTTTGTTTAGCCATTCACGTTGGAAATAGGAATTGCCTTGTTCCCTTGCAAACAACAACCTTCTAAGAGTCTTGCCCTTTCAATATCAGTCTGCTGTTTCAACTCCTGCAAATAACTTGGGTTGATTCGGATAAGCGCAGGGTTGTCCATTATTGTTCCACCAATAAAAACAAAAGTCTTTGGTGGTAGGTCAATAACTTCTCCAGTTTCGTGGTCAATGTGACGGCACATTTCTGGATATTTCTCTCTTATTTCTTCCTCTGTCTCAGCAAACTTAGGATCACCTTTTACTAATACGTAATAGAGAACTTTCCCACACATATCCGGTTTAGGGTAGCCTTTATCGTCAAGGTAAGGCATTACGAAGTCTAATACCCAACTGTCTCCATCTGGGTTACAAGTAGACAGACAGAAACTTACAGTCTCAGACTCTGAACGTAGACGTGACATCAGGTAAATGAATTGTGATTTCTCGAAGTGACACAACTCATCCATACCAAAAAATGTATATTCTTTACCCTGATGCGACTTAACCGTACTTTCGTGCTCTAAGTGGTCAAACTTAATTCTACCACCTTTTGTAGCAAGGAATTGAATTTCCATTGCTTGTTCTTTAACGTGTGGTTTGAAGGGTTCATATAAATCCTTTGCTGAATCAAATAAACCACCATTTTTAAGTGGCCCTGTATTTCTTCGGAAGATTACACCGAAAAACTTAGGGTCTTTGTGAGCAAACTTTACAGCTTTTAATAGTAATAATCTACTCTTGCCGCTATTTCCTGTAACAAAATAATGATTATTACGTCTTAGATATAAATACCCCGTCTCCGTCTCGAAACAATACTTATTTCCATCTTCTGGGAAATATTTATAAATTTTAAGTGATGTATTGGGTTTTCCTACCTTATTAAACGGAATCCTCTTTCCTTTTAATGTTTCTACATAACCAACTAAAGGTTTACCCACCTGCTGTAAGGCCAACAAGTCTCCTACAGCAATATCAAAATGCTTTTTACTCTTCTTTTTCTTGTAAAAAGTGAATCTGTGTTGCATAGTAAGGCATTGGTCAATACCAATGGAATTTTCTATTTTATAGAAACCATCTTTAGAGTTATCTTCATTAACATAGAAAGGTTCACAAAAAGACAGTTTTCTGTTTATAGGGTTAAACTGTGCAACTTTATGGTGATCCCATTTGGAGATAGAAACCCACCCATCGGGAGATAGAAACTCTGTTTCACTGTCAACACATCCCGCAGCACCGCCATAAATCATAACACTAGGCATTAAGTCCATTGCCATTTGCTGTTTTCCTGGTTGTGCTGTGATGTTGAATTGTACTTTACTTAAATCTACATTATTTTTAGTCTTAGATGCCATTAACCCTCCAAATAACTACCTTCTTTCCTACTTGAGAAATAGGAGATCAGGTTTTCTTTTAACTCTGAATATTTTTCACTATCTTTATTCAGGGTGATTACCCCATTATCACCAACAATCAGGTCTCTTTGTGGAGAGAATTCTAAATCAACTAACACTTTCCAACGTGTGCCATATCCACGGTCAGATTTCTTTCCGTGATAGTTGTGCAAGCATAAACCATCCACATACCCAACAGATAACCCTGATGCTTTATCTTGCCACTGCTGTAGAGCCTCTACATAGCCTTCTGAGTAGCTTTTATCGTAAGTTGATGCAACCACATTACCTAACAGCGCACACGCCATCTGGTAGTCTCCACTGCCCATAACGCTGAAGTCGATTAATCCGTCTGTTTTATCCCAAGCATCTACTGTACAAGCCCAAGCATACCCTGTATGACCTGTTCTCTTCTTTCCATACCCATCTTCCATTGAGAATAATGGATTATTGATGGCTTGATGGATGATCCCACGAAATACTGAGTTGGGGATTGTTGTATAGTCTGGATAAAGGTCACGACATTCACTAAACATCTGCACAACATCTTTTTCTTGCAATGCATTGATGGTTGCTTTCACCCAATCTGAGCGAGAGAATACAACATCAGCATCAATCCAAGCAATATATTTAGCATCTTCTGGTAATTGCTTACGAAGGAGATTTAAAAGGTTCTCTTTACTCCAGATTATGTCGTCACCTACCAATTGTAAATGATGAATGTTGTCTTTCTCTGTGACAGAGTATTCTTGTCCCTCATAAATCATCTCTGCTGTATAAAGGATCGCATTTTTCTCTTTTGAAATATACTCTTCAAACTCTTTATACAAATGTAAACGTGACTGATACCCATTAGGGTTGCTGATACACGTAAATACATATAGTTTATCGTCCGATTTCACCTTTTTCCTCCAAAGTGTTGATATACTCTTGTAGTTCTTTTAGTTTTAGTCTATCTTGTCCCCACAGGTAGTTATTCTGTGTCTGGTTTCGGATAATATCCATTCTCGTAATGTTTCCTGAAGAATATTTAATAGGAGAAGACATTTTTGAGAGAGAAAAATCAGACGGAGGGGATATTTTCTGTGTTGCTACAGCTTTACATTGCTGAATATCACTGGGGGAAACTTTTATTGATGAGGCGCAGCCCGTCATCATTAGCAGGAATACACACAGCAGAGGCAGATGTAGTAGTTTTTTCATAATTGTTCACCGATGATTGGATGTTATCATTTCCAGAGGCAAGTTTTGCTTCTAAAGATGAATTTGAGTCTTTCAGAGAAGATATTTGGGAGTTAAGAGAAGATCTGTCAGCTTCTGCCTGAGCCTGAATCTTTTGAAAGCCTTTATTAGCCTTATCTACTTGCTTTTCATAAGCAACTTTTGCAATATTTTCACCACTCTTAACACCTTTATTATAAATGGCGTTGAAAGAGGATGCTCCTGCAATAAAGATCAACAGAATGATCCCTGCATATAGAGCATATTTTCTTATTTGTGCTGAAGAAAACAGAGATAATAGGGTTGTCCACATAATATTTTATTCCACAGACAAAAAAGCCAGCACAGAGGCTGGCAAGGAGGAAAATCAAATGTTTACAATCTTCAGAGTGGTTTCTGTAGGCTCTTCATCCTCAGCTTCACTCTCTTTGTAAGCATCATTAAGCCAGGCTTCTACCTGTTCTTTTACTACTCTTGCAGCAGATAAGCGGAGTTGTGGGGTAGATGGCGTTGCACCAGAAGCTACATCAGCGATATATTGCATAGCTTCTACATAGTTTTTACCATAAATCTCTTTACCACGATCTTGAGCTTCTTCAAGCTCGATAAGCTGCTGAAGAGCTTTAGTGGGACGTCCACGCCCACGTTTATTCTTCATTGCTGCCATAACTAATCCTTAATACACTAAACTAAAGCAGAGGACTTAATGTGACGGTATAATGTCACTTTTAATGATTCAGGATACTGAGTTAGTGTATAGCTACGTAGATATCCGTAGGATTGGATAAGTTTCATAACAAACTCTTCACCAAGAAATGATACCTGAAAGCTTGCTGAATGAGGAAACTTACCCAATGAGTTAAAGGTGTTTAGCTTGTTAGTCGCTTCTGCAAAAGCTTCAGTGATTAAGTCTACATTAACTGTCTCTTGAGAATGCAGGTCGCTGAAATGCACAATTTTATTTTTATCCATATTTTCCTCACGAAGTGGCGATAACTTTCTCAGCAAGAGCTTTTACTTTCTCTTCCAGAATAGCTACTTGTTCTTTGTTTGCTTTGGAGTTGTGTGCTGCAATGATATAACCAATCAGGCCGCCAACAACCAGTCCTACAACACCAACGATTGCTTCAAAAATCATATTCTGTATCCTTATCTTTAAATTTAGGAATGCCCTCTAATGCAATCTGTTTGCAGAAAGAGCATAATTCATCTTCTATAATATCCCCATTCTTATCTTTACGGGAATGGTGTTTCAATACTTTACCGCAAGCCTTGCAGCGAAAATTGAAAATATTCATATGTTAATCCATTGAAGGTGTATCTGTTATTGTGATACATCTCTCCCCACACTTTTCATTTTACACGTTTTCTATGGATCTTGCAACTTTAATAAGTATTAGGTAATCAAGGGAGTAAGAAAATCATTCAACTCTCTTGCTGTGTGGTTACGTATATTGAAACAAGGAATATCCCATTTACGGGCCAAGTTTACGGCTGTTGCTGTTCCTCCAGATACCACTCCTTTATCACTCTCATCTGAACAAAATAATAAAAACTTGGAAGGAGTATTTAAATCTTTACCTAACACTTGAGATACATTTCGTGTGTGAAGCTTTCTTGCTCCTTGTTTTAGGTTGTGCCAGTAGGGATGAACTTCTTTAACAATATCTTCTGCTAAAGATATAAGTTCACTTGAAGTATCTTCCAAACTAATTAGCTTTGTCGGACAGTTAGCACCTTTAAAGTTTTTCCACGGGACATAGATTTCTGGATAGTTTGAAAGGTAGATCTCCTTGTGAGTAGTTCCTCTCTCATAAGTTCCTATTTCAAAACCCTCATCACTGCCAAGTGCGTGACCTGAACGTAACGTGAATCCCTTTGTTAACAAATATCCTGCAACTCTTTGGATAATAGATCTCTCTTCTTCAGAGATTACCCTTGAACCTATTCCGGTATAATAAACTCTGTCCATTCTCTACTCCTTAACAAATACTAAAGTTAATACAACCAATTCCACTACAATCTTTGCAATCTGTTTCTAAGTCTTTATCTTCCCACCCATCACCTAAACAAGTTGGACACGGAATAAATTCATATTCGCCATCTTCTTCTGAAGTGTCATAACCTGAAGCAGTATTCCAATTCCATCCACTTTGCTCTTGGTCAACTAAAGACTGAAATGAACTTAAATCAGGCGGACTATTCTCTGGAACAACCACTTCACGACATTCATACTCCACTGGAAAATACCCATCATAAGAAGATGACTTACCTGCCCCATAGAACTTGTTAGCGGAATTTTCTGTAAGGTCTTTAGCAATCTTTTCTGCCACTTCTTTAGAATTAAACCAAAGAATCTCTCCGTTAAGTTTCATCGGTGTGCTTTCCCAACTGGAACAGTAATCACCAAAACCTGAATCCATTCCTTGTCCTCTGTAAATAACATAAATAATTTTCATTCTTTTCTCCTTTAATATAAGCCGTTTTAAGCCACTCTGACAGGTAGGTAGTAGGGTAGCTCACTTTTATGTTTTAAATCGTTTGTAGAGTGTCTGTAGGCCCTGCAATCATACCCTACAGGTCATATTCCTGTGGAATCTTTATATCCAACCGTAACTCGTGGTCAATATTAGCCTTAACACCCACTTCAATGTAATACAGCAGAGAGTCTAAATCACTCAGACGACAGATAAAAGAATCGTGGACAAACAGTGTTGGGATATTGTTCTGCTGAACTAAATCCATCACACAGAAAACGATATCACTCTCGATTTTCATCAGCCGTAATCCTTGTGATCGATAAAACTGATGTGCAATAGGTGACAGCCAATCTTCAATCTCATTCAGGATAACATTATATACTTCGTGTTTGGTTCCAAACAATTCTTGAATTTCTGGTTTGTTAATCAAAGCTCGGATACAGGATTGTTTGCTATCACAGTTAATAGCTAACAGTACAAAAGGTTTGATTGTCTTACGGTCTATCATAGGGAAGTTATCACCATACAACTCTTTAAGTTTATCATTCACTTTTGGGAAGTTGTAAATGGATACTTCCTGTGAGTCAATCCCAACCTCAGAGAGTAGGATGCTCGGGTGTGAAGATACAATATCCACTTCAATAACCGACTCACCACCAATTAGAATGCGACTACGATCTAATGATGGTAATGTTTGATACTGACAATGGAATCGTCCGTAGTGTTCTGTATCATCTAAGAACAGACGATATGTTTCACAGTCCAGCTTAACACCGTTCAGACGAATGTCATAGTTAGCCATCATTTTGTTATAATCTGAAATAACCCTACGCATAGACTGAACCTCTTCATCGGGAGTGAATGTCACTTCCTCTCGTGCCTGGGACTTAACATTACGAAACTTCTTCAAACTAACTTCTGCTTTGGACATCTTCATCTTCTCTACACTTTCAATCAGGTTATCGTAACCCATAGTTAACACCTCATATCTAAGTTCTTCACTAAACACCACAGACCCACCGGAATACCCACCTTCACGTTTACTTAGATTACTACCTTTCTTGATGATACAATTCCAAGTGTGAGTTAGGGCATCCATAAACTTACGGGCATCTCTATATGAGACATCTGTGGGAATCTTCTTGTGATGACAAATAACACCACTACTGTAATAATTCTTGTCACTTGATATCATCATCTCTTCATAACCACCTTTGATAGCTAAGAACAGATTTCCAAGAAGACATAGATACCCTTGTTTGTTGACAGGGATTCCTATAATCGCACTCAATGTCTCAAACAACTCTTTTGTTTCACCTTTACCAACCTTCTTAGTATAGATGTATTTTGTATTGTAGATTACCTTATTCATAACTCATTAATTATCTCCTTTGTGTAATGTGTATGTTTATTGTTAGATGGATACTACCTTAACTGTATACCTGTAATCAATAAGATTATTAGATATTAGTATATATTATTTATATAGTATTAACCTCAGAGAGTAGAGAGAAGTAATACCACTAGCATACCGCCTAAGTGGTCAAAGCCAGACACACCAAGGGCTGAGAGCCTGTTTTTCTTGTAGATAATCGGTGATTGAATACACCCTAATTATCACCACAAAAAGGACAAAAATGTAGCTCACCTGTTAGGGGATTTTCCACCTCTTTTGTGTCGTTACAAGTGGAGCATATATACCCAAATTCTGGTGTCGGGAGATCCTTAAATCTTCCATTGTAAGTTCTGGACAAAGGTGATTTAGTGGCAGCTTTATACGGAAGTTCCCCACTCAAAACCTTTCTTACAGTCTCCTGATATTGTTTATGTATTTTACCCTTCATACTAATCTCGTTGCATTCACGAGAGAATTTACCAGATTCTTTTAGGAATACTGCAATATCCCCTTCTGAACATCTCTTACACTCCTGAAGAAATTCCTCCTCAGTCATTTTTAGTATATCCTCTGTTGCAGCCTTCAATGCCTGTTTCATCCTATTATCCACTACACCATCTCCTACGTGGAGTTCCCCTCTCCCTCCGCTCCAAGAAACATATACCACATTCGCTACAACTTTCTCAACTTTATAAACTTTCAGTGATTTTAATAATACCTCTAACATATATCCTCCTGTAAGCCATTCTAAGGCTTTTTGTCTTTAGTTAACCCATTTGCCTGTCTTACTGAATAAAACAGCTTAGGGAGCCGCTGTAGGCTCCCTAAGCATATCCCTACATCTTATTTGTCATTTTCTTTCAGGTAAGTGAGAACAATTCCACAAATAACTAGAGTAAGTAAGGCACTTAATGTAAATAAAGCATACCAACCCAAGTATAGGTACACACTCCAACCGATAAGAGTTAGCATCCAGTTATACCACTTCATATTGTTTGTTAACTCTTGCTTATCTTCTTCTTTATTTACTCCTCCAAGGATAACGGTTAGCCACGCTACGATTACAAAGAACCAAGATAGAAAATGGTAAATACTTTGAACCTTACCTTCTCCAAAGAAGATAGATCCCATAGCTAAGAGGAGAGTCACCACATTAATACCCACTTTAGCTACATTCAAACCTTTGTTAAACTTGTCACTATTCATTTATGTATCCTTTTATTGATGAGGCATTATTGCCCGAGAAACAATCTACATAACGATCCTTCTCTTGTCAATCATAAATACAAGGATCTTTCTCATAAAATAGTGTTGACACTCCAGATCATTCCTGTAAGATAGGCCACATAAACAGGAACAACAAACAATTTGGAGAATAATGTGGAACGTGGTGTGAAAGCTTTAGCAGATAAAATGGTGAAAGAAGGTAGTTTGTTCATCAAAGAGTCAGGAGATAAGAGTTATGGAACAAAGTCAAGAGATAGTTATTTTGTAGAAAGCACAAAACCAACAGAATATGCTGACATTTGGTGTAGTGATATGGTAAGTGAGAAGCAATATTATACTTTTTATGAAAGGGTGTGTTATGGAGAGGGTGGTGACGATGAAGAAAGTGATGATATGTGGTGAGAGATGGGTTGCATTCTATAAAGATGGTGTTATGATTGCTGCATACAAAGAAACAGATATTCCAAACAAAATGAAAGGAAAATAAATTGATTGAAATAATTAAAGAACTGCCGGATGAACCTAAGCTGAAACTTATCACTTCTTCTCATTTGTTTATGCCTTATATAAAAGGCGCATTCAGATCCCAAATTAAAGTAAACGGTGAACTTTATATACTTAAGGCACATAGATCAAAAGAATACAAAACTGCATCAGAAGATATTGGGGAGGATATTCATATCTGGGAATATCACGTTGTAGAAAGAATCTCTTCCCAAATAACATACAACCAGAAGAAAAATCAGGTCTTTATTTCTGTAACAAAAGTTGGGGATTCTATGTCATTGACGGTAGAGGAGTGGGAGGCAGTATAATGGATAACTTTACTATTTGGCTTGATGACTTACGTAACCCTTTGGACTACGGGTTTGATTACTGTGGTGATTTACATTGGCACAAAACATTTACAGAGTTTAAGGATTACATCAGTTCTGCATTGAATGTTCTTGTAGAAGAAATCCATTTAGATCACGATTTGGGATCGGACTTAGATGGGACAGGATATGATGCACTCCTGCTGATTGAAGAAATGTTGTATGGTGGTAATCTTAAATCACTGAAAACAATCTATGTCCACACATCTAATCCAAGTGCAGCAACCAAAATGATGAGTGTTAAAGATATTTTTCGTGATAAATTTGGCGTAGAAATGGTACGAAACCACTATTAAGGGATAATAATGACAAAGAAAGAAACTGATATTTTACTTGCATTAGACCGGACAAGTGTTATCATTGCCCTTCTTGATGATACATTAGGGTTTTATGATGTAGACTTCCCAGAGGATTTGGAAGATGTTTACCCTGGGATACGTAGTGAACGAGCTTTATCTTGCCTTGCTAAAGCCTCTGAAGCACTATGTGACTTGTATCAGGCTTTAGGCGAAGACTGGTACAATGAGGGAGATAAAAATGAACAGAGTTAAACAAAAGAATGAACCAGATAGCCAATACTCAGTAAGACTTCCTGTAGCATATAAGTTTGATGATGAAAGTTTATGGGATGAAGAAGATGTACTGCATCTATATCCAGATGTGGTAGAGTGGCTTAACAGTAATAATATTGAAGGAGATTTCAGGGTAATGCCTTGTGCTCCTGTGGGAGAAGATTGTCTTTATTGTGATGATAAGTGGATTGGCTACTTAAGTGATAACCTGTGGATGAGGAAGTTTGGTGACTTCCCTGAAGCTTGGGAAGGTATTCCCAAACGTTCAACAAAACCAAGAAAACAAACCAAGAAAGGAGAATTAAATGTCAAATCGTAATATTGAACTAATGCAACAAAAAGCTAAAGAAGCAACAACTATCTTAGGGGAACTTGAAAAGATTGCCAATGAGAATGATTTTGGAATGTCTTATGATGACGGAACAATTTCATTTGAGGATTGGTTATCCTCCGATTGTTATGGGGAAGGGAATGGAGAAGACTTCTCTGTTTCTGGTGATAATGTATGGTATTCATCTAATTGTTAAGGAGAAGTGATATGTCTGATAAAACTAAATTACAAGAGGCTGTAAAGAAAATCTATGAAGCTGTTGCAGAGGCAGAGTCTATTTCTAACGAAACTGGAGAAAGTTTTAGTCTGGATATTGTTTGGGGTATGGGTGGGTATTATCACCCGGAGGATATTAATGAGTATACCGATAATCATTGGTTCCCATCCTCAACTTCTTGTTGACATGAAGAGTTAAAGGAGTAATATGTCAGGGATGACTTATAAATTGTGGAGAAAATTATGATCTTAGTTGGGAGTGTTGCCTTAAGCTATGTTTGTGAAGATCTTGGTAAAACATTTCCAAGAAAATGTATAGACTACGACTATCTTTGCACAGAAAAAGAATGGAAAGACGTGTCATCAGAAGATGGTTGGGATTTAGTAGAAAGAAAGGGTAACAAGGGCCACATTAAATACAAAGATGAACATTATGAGTTCGAAATAGCTCAAGATAATGACTCAACTTCAGATCTTATTGAATATTGTAAGCTATCTGGAGCCTACTATGCACCACTGGAAGTGTTGTATCTGCTAAAAATGTCTCATCGCTATAAGAAGGATAGTCCACATTTCTTAAAAACAATGCGTGATATCCATTTTATGCGAAGTATTGGAGCAGCCATTCCAGAAGAGCTAACTAACGTTCTCAAGAGACGAGAGAAAGAAACTTACACTTACTCGCACCCTAACTTAAATGTTAAGAGTAAAGAATTTTTCAATGGAGATAATATCAATTATATCTATGACCACGATACCATTCATCAAGCTGTAGCTGTCCTGTCAGAGCCAGCTTATAAGTCCTATATGCGGGATGGTAGCGAAGTGATGACTTCTAAAGAGAAATTTATGACACAAGACGAGGTGGTGAAGCTCTTAGGTGTTTATGAAGAATCTTGTGTGTTAGCTTTAGAGCGTAGTCAGATCCCAAATGATTTCTCTGTTCCCCCTGAAGTGAGTTTTATGACAGCTTTATCTAAAGTTTGCACAAGCATTACAAGTGGATGGTTTAGAGAGTTTGCATATGAAAACTACAACAAAGTAGTTGCAATCTACCTCAAGATGGGTAAACTTGATTACATTGAACGATTTAAGAATAATTTTGATTTGGTGAAAGAATATAAAGGAGAATAGGTATGCCTTTCTACGACTATGTGTGTGAAACCCATGGAAAGTTTGAGAAGATTAAGAAGATTTCAGATCGTTTCACTTGTGAGTGTCCTGAATGTGGAGTAGTATGTGAGCAAGCTCTTACAGTTCCTGCTGGGGTGAAGGGAGGATTTGTAGATAAGAGCATCTCAATGACTAAATCCTCTGTTCGTGGAAATCACTAAACATTAACAATAAAATCTGGAGAATGTTATGACTACAATTTACACTATTTATGCTGACGGATCTGCTATCTATCAAGCAACGAACTATCACTACCTGAAAGATATGTGGAATGAGATTGTTAACAGCCCTTACCTCGTTAATGGTGTCGGAGTATATGAGTTTAAGAAAGGTGAAGAACTATTATTTGAATGTAAAGGAGGAAAATAATGTTATTTCATTGTAAATATAAGGCACACGGAGAAACTGGTGAGCAAATCTTTGATGTGTTAGATTTATATGATCTGTATGCACATTGTGGTATGTTTGGTCTTGATGTGTTGGAATACACACAGATTACGTTCACTCAGGACAACTCTGACAAGTTTGTTCACGAAAAGGGTGGTGTATATGTCATTATTGATAAAGCTGTCCCTGCGGGAGATGAAGCTCGTGAGTTTGGCTTGATTATTGTTTATCAAGATGTGATTAGTGGACGACTCTACTACCGACATTGGACAGACTTCGTTGCTAAACTATCTCCTATTCAGGAGGAGTGATGGAAGCTGAAGAGTGGAAACTGTTCTCATTCTCTTGGACAAATGTGGATGGTAAGAAATATTCAAGTGGATTTTATGCAAAAGATCGTTACCATGCTGCTGTTGTCCTTGAGGATATCAAAGAGAATGCAATTTTAGATGGGGAAATCATTGCGTCTGGAGATTTAGGAGAGTAAGATGGCTACAACAAAGAATAAATCACCTCCGAAAGGTGGTGCTAAGAAGCCCACAAGAAAGAAAGCTGCACCAAAGAGACAAACAAAAGAGAAGTTTGACACAGAAGCTTTTGTGTTTGAAACAGATACAGAAGTGGTTGTAGAAGCTCTTGAAAGGTTGTATGCTATTGATGAGGATGATCAGGAATACCCATATACTAATGACGAGTTATATTGGCTTGCTTATTGGTGTGATAAGATTCCACTTATCAAAGAACGTGGTATAAAAACCTTGCCTTTATGTGCAAAAGAAGCTAAAGTGTTAGGGATTTATAAGAACAAACTAATTCCATTAAAAAGAGGATAAGATATGAATAAGTATACAATCTATGTCAGTAAAAATGATTTACATAACTTCATTAAAGATAATGATATTAAGGATGAGCGTAGATTCAGAGACTGTCGTGATTTTGAGCACGTATATGAAGAGTGTGGAGATGCCATTAACTATTTTGATAGCAATGGTAATTTTATTAACGGTTGGAAAAGATTAAGTTTTCTACAGTATGTATGCAATACAGCAGTTGAAGTATCTCCAGAAGATTTCTTGATTGCTATTGGGTATCTTCCTGAGAAACAGAAGGTTTCTTATTCAAAGGTTTCCCCTATTAAAGCTGAAGCTATTCACTACATTTGTGAGGTAGATAATAATGACCATCTTTCTGTAGAGGTAGTTAAAGAAGAAGGTTCAGCCTATATTAAGATGGGAAGAGGTTTTTATACGTATGCATCAGTTAAACTAAGCCCTGAAGGTTTGATTGAACTCGGAAGTGACCTTGTTCGTCTTGGTGTGGCTTTACGTGATGGCACATACGAAGAATAACTCCTACAGGAGGGATTAGCATTCCCTCCTCCCCTCCACAATAAGGAACATATTATGACAACACCATTCTTTCCTGATGATGTGATATTCTTGGCAGAATATCTTGATGATCACTTAGAGGAGTTACAAGAAACACTAAAAAGTATTCAAGACCTATGTAAGAAAGATGAGAGATTTGCTATTCTATCCTTAAAAGTGGTGGAAGATTTACAGAAAGCTATTTCTCTTGTGGATAGCACATCACTAAGTCTTGTTGATGCAGGGATGGCCTATTTTGCAGGAGAGATAGATGAATGATTTCACAATATTTGCTGCAAGAAGCTTGATTTCTATTCAAGTGTTGTTATACTTGTTCCTGTTTTTAGTTGAAATTAAACATTTTATGTGAGGAAAATATGGAAAACTTAACTATTTATGAAGAAATGATTGGTAAGAAGTTTGATAAAGTGTATCAATACGGAGATGACTATTTAATTTTTGAGAAACAAGGAATTCCTGAGTTTGTCTTTTATCATAATCAAGATTGTTGTGAAAGTGTTTATATAGAAGATGCCGCAGGAGAATTAGAAGACTTGTCTCTTGGTGTTATTACAGAGGCAGAGGAGTATACCAAGGATGCAGGTGAAGAAGTTTGTGAAAGTGGGACATACACTTTCTATAAATTTTCATCAACAAAAGGCTGTGTAAATATTCGATGGGTTGGGGAAAGTAATGGATATTACTCTGAATCAGTAGATTATTTCTCCTGGGGAACTTTTAAAAAAGGTGATTATCTGAATTCTGAGTTAAGATGGTTATTTAGTAATTTATATCCTACCTTGGAGGTGTAATGTATCTAACTTCAGATTTACATTTCCTTCATAAAGGAGTGTTGCGGTTTTGCCCTGATACAAGACCTTTTGATGACGTTGATGAAATGAATCAATTCCTTGTTGATAAATGGAACGAGAAAGTTATTAAGCGTAATACTAAAATGTTTCACTTAGGGGATTTCTCTTTTGGAAAACCAGAACAGACAAGAGAGATTGTGAGTCAGTTGAAAGGGGACATTACCTTCATCAATGGGAATCATTGTTATTCAAAGACACAGGAAGTGTTGCGGGAATTTGGGGAAGTGGTGGATTATAAGAAAGTCAATTACCAAGGTAAGAAATTTATTCTCTTTCATTATCCGATTCTTGAGTGGGATTCAAAACACCACGGAAGTATCCATTGCTACGGGCATTTACATCAGAATATTGTTCCTGAGAAGTATGAACTTGGTAGAGCAATGAATGTAGGATGGGATGCTATTGGAAAGATTATCCATTTTGATGAAGTTATTGAAATTATGGAAGATATTCCTGTAGGATTTTGTTCCCATAAATAATTTGGAGACCTCATGATTGATTTAGAAGAAATTAACTCCCTAATTAAACAGGGACTTGTACAGAAGAAATCCTTTGAAAATGGATTGTCTGTTTACAAGTATAAAAATAAAGTGTTTTATGATAATTTGTGGCATTTATCCCAGCAATTAAATTACTGCCGTGGACTTGTTTTAGATGAAGAAGGTAAGGTTGTTATCTGGCCTTTCACTAAGATTTATAATCGATTTGAGAATGGTACAGACCTACCACTTGATAAGGTAGTGGTGAGTGTTCAGAAGATGAATGGATTTATGGCTTCTTGTTCATTGCACAACGGTGAACTTGTTGTTTCCACAACAGGAAGCCTTACATCACCTCACTGTGAAATGGCAAAAACTTATCTGAGCAAGTTGGATGTCCCCTGTTTTAATAAAAAGTTTACATACTTATTTGAGATTTGCTCTCCAGAGGATCCTCATATCGTAGAAGAGGATGAAGGAGCTTATCTTATTGGTGTTAGGGTTAATCAATCAGGAAGAATGATAAAAGAAGATGTGCTTGACGATGTTGCACTATGGCTTGGTTGCAAACGTCCCACTTGGAAGGAATGTAAGTTCTCTGATGTTGTGGAAGATATCAAAACTTGCACACACGAAGGATTTGTTGTAAGGGATGTGGAATCTGGAGAACTATTGTTAAAAATAAAATCTCCATACTATCTAACACGTAAGTTCTTTATGCGTGGTGGAGACAAGAAGTGGGATAAACTTTGGGACAGCCCAAAAGAGTTCAAGAAAACCATTGACGAAGAATATTATCCAGTAGTAGAATACCTGCTAACAAAAGAGAAGGATTGGTGGAAATCTCTTAACGAGCAAGAGCGTAAACAAGAACTGGAGAAAATATTTTGAAAACTTTATACTTGATTCGTGGAGTAAGTGGGAGTGGAAAATCCACTCTTGCTTTTGAAATGGCACAAGCTATGGATATCGATTATGTTGAAGCTGATGCATTCTTCTATGACAGCAAGGGGATTTATAACTTCGATCCAAAACTCTTAGGTGCTAATCACCTTAAATGTCAGGGATATGCAAAAGAATGTCTCGAATCTGGAGAAAGTGTTATTGTATCGAATACATCTACCACAGAGAAAGAAGTGAGCGTATACAAAAACATTGCAGAGAAATATGACGCTAAATTTGTTTGTATTGTGGTGGAGAACCGTCACGGGAATGTTAATCAACATAACGTCCCTGATTACGCCTTAGAACGTCAACGTAATAACCTTAAAAATAGTTTGGAGTTGTAATGAAACAAATTAATACTACTTTATTTGCACTTAATAAGAATGACACATACCAACAATGGAAAGTGTTTGTGGATGGGGATAATATCCTTGTTGAGTTTGGACGTGAAGGTGGTAAGCTACAAACTAAAATCACCACTTGCACACCAAAGAACGTGGGACGTGCTAATGAAACAACAGCAGAACAGCAAGCCTTGTTGGAAGCTAAGTCTAAATGGGAAAAGCAGGTAAGATTGGGATACCGTGAGGATAAATCTTCACTGACAAATACTCCAGTTATTTCACCAATGCTTGCAGCAGATGCCACCAAGAAATCTCATATGATTAAGTATCCGTGTTACATTTCACAGAAACTTGATGGATTGCGTGTATTGGTTACATTTGACGAAGATGGTGAGCCAGTATTCAACTCCCGTGGGAATAAAACATACCCTATTCAAGGGAAACTTATTGAACAAATGAAAGAGCTACGCCGTCTTTCTGGTTTTGATGTGTTTGATGGAGAGCTTTATATTCACGGGCTACCACTACAGAAGATTACATCTCTTGCTAAGAAATGGAAGTCCAAAGAAGATATTGACAAGGAAATCAATAAAGAGTATATGAAAGAATACTCTAAATGGAAAAGTAGTCCCAAGAAATACTCACCTCCAGAGCCAGATACTTTGAAATATGGTGGGTATTGCAGTGATGATCTTGAGTATCATATTTTTGATATTCCATCTGAACTACCATTCTGGGCAGAATCTGGGGACTCTGATGGATGGGATTCACCAACAACTCGCGAGTCTGCCTTAACTCAAGTAGATCATATCATTGTAGATAGTGAATATGTGCCAAACGAATACGGTGAAATTTCCCTTAATCACCTAAAAGTTGTGTTAGGCCATTTAGCAGAAGATGAAGATAGTGTGAAGGAGTCCATTGGAAGTTATATGTCTCAGGGATACGAAGGCACCATCATCCGTAACTTTGAAGGTAAATACGAATATGGACAACGTAGTAATGACCTACTAAAATGGAAACTATTCCAGGATACAGAAGCTGAAGTAGTAGATGTTGAAGAAGATAAAAATGGTGAAGGTGTGCTGATTTGTCGTGATCGTGAAGGGGTGATTGTTCGATTAAAAATGAAAGGAACTCACCAAGATCGTATCTATAAAAATCAGTTGAAAAACGTAGGTAAATGGGTTAACTTTACGTTCCAGACACGGACAGAAGATAATAACTATCAATTCCCTGTTGGTGTTGGATTCCGTGCAGTAAATAAAGAAACAAAAGAAGTTGAAGAGTAGAAATAACTCTTGCAAATGAACATCAGGGTGTGTTAAGATGCACCCTCAATAAACAAAGATAAGGAAATAATAAATATGCCAGATATTAAGCCATTCTATAAAGACATCCCATTTGACGCTGAGTTTTTTGTTAAAGCTGCTCAACGTGTTATTGATTGGAACATGAAAGCCCGAAACACAACAGAAGAGGCTTTTAAGAAAACCATCACTCTTGGTGATATCCAGCTACAAACCAAACTTGTATTAGAAGAACTTAAAGAATACCGTGATTCTTATGCTGAAAGTAATTTTGTTGAAATGGCAGATGCAGCAGCAGACACTTTCGTTGTAACCTCTTTCCTGTCTTACCTGTATTTCGGTGGAGATGCAACTAAAGCTTTCAATATTAACCGTCCAGCAGATTACTTAGCAGAAGATCCTTATGAATCATTCCTGCGTAGCCATGAGATGGTTGGTGATGAAATGGGATTAGGGTTCTTGGCCTCTAAGTTTATGTTAATGTCACGAGACTCCCTTATTCGTTCACGCTTTAATGAGAAGAAGATTCTTACAGAAGTGTTGAACAGTAATGATAGCAAATTCCCTAAACGTAAACAGCTTCTTGACTTCCATAACACAAAAAATATTGAAGACGCCCTGCAAGCAGAAGTGAAGTGGATTGAGGAGAATCGTGGACATACAGGTATCACTTACACCTACAACGCTGAATATAAGGTGTATGCATTCTTTAATGAGAATGGTAAGATTATGAAGCCAAGCTCGTTTGTTGAGCCTGACCTGTCGAAGTATATTAAATGATTAAGTATTACAAGTTGGTACTAAAAGGGGTGGATAACACCCCTCAACGAGTTGAAATCTACACGAGTATGGAAGTGGCTACAACTATTGGTAAAATGCACCTTGCAAAGGATGCTAAAAATAGTTATGATGTGTTCATTGTAGATGTTTCAGAAGAAATCCTAATCACAAGTTGAGGACTAATGGAAATTAAATCAGAGAAGGATGTAATCAACTACTATTTAGTTCAGATTATTAAAAACTTGAAGAAAAGTGGTATCGAAGATATTACAACTGAGAATGTGGTTTATCGTAAAGGTGAACAGCAGATTCGTGTAAGATTCTTCACAGAAGATCAGTGGAAAAGTGAAGGTAACAAAGCAACAAAAGCTCAGGTGATTATGGGTAAACATTTTGAAGGATATAAAGTGCCATTCTCTGTTGTCGAGTTTGAGGACACTAAGTATTACGTTAAAAACTTAATGAGGAAATAAAATGATTATTGAAACTATTCGCAAAGCTATTTTAGAGACTACAGATAGAAGTGAAGTATATGATCGTATTGCGGAGGAATTAGGTGTTAGTCGAGCAAAGGCAAAGGAGCTTTACTTCCGTTTCCAATACTTCCCGACAGAAGAGTTTATGCAGAAGTGTAAAGACTCAGAACAAGTTGGCATTAACTACTAGGGAGGATTCTTATGCAAAACTTTACACCAGAAGAGAAAAAGTTAGCTGAAGAAATTATCAAAATTTCAGAGTTTTATAAAATCCCATACACAGAGGCACTTGTATTTGCTATTGAAACTCTTCGGAAGTATAAGCAGAGGCAAGATGACAAATTGTTAAAATCTGTCCTCGCTTCCAAAGAGGAAATTAGGCAGGGTAAGGGGATGTCACCAGAAGAAGCTGTGGCTAAACTGAAAGAATCACGTAAACAATAATTAAAGGAGAAAACAACAAATGATTTCACAAAATATTAAAACCCTAGTAGCACTGAAAGTTGAGAAAGATCTGGCAGACCTAAATGAAGCAGAAGCTCCACGCATCTACGCCCCTGCTGATGAAACACAATTCTCTTCTATTGGTATCATTCCTAACGAAGAAGGTGAACTGGTGAAAGTGGTGAACACTTCCGGCACATCTTATGAGATTGTTGAAATTGGTCAGTCTTTCCGTAAAGTGAACAAGAAGAAAGTTAAGCGTATTGTTGCAGAACGTATCGAAGATCTGAAAGCTCAATTCATCCCCACAGCAGAGCAAGAAGACTTCTTTATCACTAAGGACAGTATTAAAGAACTGGAACACCAAGTATCTGTTGAACTTCTGCCAGAAACTGAAGTGGATGAACAGAGTCATTATGTGATTCACGATATTGCAACAGACTTCCTGTTTATCACCAACACAAACAAGAAAGGATCTGAGGATATTACCTTCTTCCTTCGTTCTATGTTAGGGACATTCCCTGCTGAAGAACTTACCGATGAAGATTCATTTGCAAGCAGCTTTAAGAAAGTGATTGTCTCAGGTCAGACAGGTAATCGTCTGGAGTTTGGGGATTATGTTTTAATGATTGACCCCCTATCTAAAGGGAAGGCAATGTTCTCGAAAGAGCTTATCACATCAGACGAAGTGGTGGGTGTTCTCGAAGATAAAGTTGTATCCAGTATTGGTTTAGGTTATGATGGTGTCGTCAACTTCACATTGAATAGTGACTTGTCATTCAAGGGTGTTAAGTTTGATAAAGAGATCATTGACAATGAAGCAACATTTATCGCTGATGCTGTTATCATTGTTGGTGAACTGATCGGAACTGTAAAAGATATTTTGGAAATCACTGAATAAGGAGTTAAAATGGAAAAACTTAATAAGTTAGTTATATCTGCAAACGAGTTGTCAGGATCCACCTTAAAAATGCAAGGTAATGAAGATATCTACGAATATGCAAAAAATTCATTTGATTATGACATTCCTCCAGAAAGTGAGTTAGCCATTAAGAATGCTATCATCTTAGCTTATAATCGTGGTATGAAGTCTGAATAACATTTTGTATTAGGGGAGAAATCCCCTTCTTTGAGAAAATAAGAGAGGGTAATATGAGTGGAGTATATAAAGCAGTTGTAACTGGTGTTGTTGGGGTATGTGTTATTACTGGAGCATTGATGTGGGGTATGCCTTTTTACTCCGTATGGCAACAACGTCAGGCAGGTGAAGCATCCCTGGCGAGAGCTACACAAGATCGTCAAATCACTGTTTTGGAAGCACAAGCTAAGAAAGACGCTGCTATTTCTTTAGCAGAAGCCGAAGTGGAACGAGCTAAAGGTGTTGCTCAGGCCAACAAGATTATCGGAGACTCTCTGAAAGGAAATGAAGACTATCTACGCTACCTCTGGATTGATAGCCTACAGAACACTAAAGATAAAATTATCTATGTTCCAACGGAAGCTAACCTTCCAATCTTAGAAGCTGGACGTCATTAATTATTTTATGGGAGGAGAAATCCTCCCTAAAGGAAACAATATGAAAGAAGTACACCTTAACGAAATTTCAGATGGTGAAAACTTTGTAGCAGTGTGGTCTTCTAATGGAGCAATTTGGGCGGATACCCTTCTTATGAATGAAAAGGCACTCACAGATGGCAATGAATATTTTCCTCAGTACAGTGTAGATTCATTTAGCTTCACTGATTTTAATAAGGTAGATAAAAACTTTTTTGATGAAGCCAATGCAAGATTCTTTATTGAGGATTAAGTATGAAAATTATGATTGGAATGGCATTACTGTTGGCAAGTGCTTCATCTTATGCAGATAATATTACAGTGCAACTGAGTAGTGAGTTTGAGACAAACAACCATAAGAAAGTTTGTGAATACAGTAACTCTATGTATGACTTCACGTTGAAGATTAATGATTACCAAGATTGTCCAGTGGCAAAGACGTTTGATAATAGTGATTTAGATTAAGGGAAGCGTGACTATGGACTATAAAGATGAAAATAATTGGTTAATGTTAGGTGATTGTTTAGAAAGAATGAAGGAGATTCCTGATGGGTCTGTTGATTGTGTTATTACAGACATTCCATATGGGATAGATTTTTCTACTTGGGATGTAAAACATAACAATAAAAATTCAAGCTTACTTGGAAAATCCCCCGCGCAGGCTAATTGTGGCTTATTTAAATCCAGGGGTAAGTCTAAGAATGGTTGGTCACAAGAGGATCTAGGTAGGACGAAGGAGTTTCAAGAGTGGTGTGAGTCTTGGTTGCCTGAGATATTAAGAATTACAAAACCTTGCTCACCTGTTATAGTCTTTACTGGTCGGCAAATGAATCATAGATTTTGTGTAGCGGCAGAAAATGTGGGATTTGTATTAAAGGACACCCTTTCTTGGGACAAAGGAAAGTCCCCATTTAGAGCGCAAAATATAAATAAGGTTTTTGGAAAGGAGAGGGTTAAGTCCTTTAAAAGGGGAGTGGAGGTTAGGTAATCTTTCTCCAGACTGGGAGCCGATAGTTTGGATGTTTAAGTCATATAAACTAGGATCAACAATAACAGACAACTTTTTAGAGAATGGTTTAGGTTGCTTTAACTCAGTAGATCAGAAAAGTAATATTATTAAAGTTGATAAAAATAGAAAAAATAAATGGCACGAGACAGAGAAGCCAGTCCCTTTAATGGAAACTATTATTTCTATATTCTCTCAAGAAGGGATGACTATTTTAGATCCGTTTATGGGGAGTGGCACTACAGGGGTGGCCTGTAGAAATCTTAACAGAAAGTTTATTGGAATTGAAATGGATGAATCCTATTTCAATATTAGTAAAGAACGTATTTTAGGGCAATAGGAGATAAAATAGCACATAAGTTTAACACGATTTCTATGAGTGAGTTGAAAGAGAAAACTAATGAGGATACCACTCTTCATATTGATTATGATATTATCGCTTTCAATTCATCATCGGCGATGGAAGAGCGTAGTATTGTTGCCACACATAAAACTTCTGGACGAAAGATGCCATTTAAGAATCGAACAGAATTCTATGGTCGTGGGAAGACCATTGGGGGTTGGTTAGGATCTCTGAATGAAAAAAATGAAGCATCTGGTAAGACAATCTTCTCCAAGGATGATTTTGAAATTGAGGATGTTTACACTCACGCAGAAGATGTTAGCCACGTATTTCAATCTGCGAAGACAAAGCTGAATAATCTCTGTAAACATTTAAGTATTCATAATTATTGTGGTGTAGCTGGGAGTGGGCCAACCTTTCGACATTCATTTGAAATGCCTAAAGAGTATAAGAGTGAACGTGATCCTCACAAACCTTTCTGGCTAAAAGATACAAAAGATTATCTGATAAGTAAGCATAATGGCAGTATTGCAGAAGTGGTGGAAGCCGATGACATCATTGTGCAAGGCCAGTATAAGGGATGGCGTAACTATAAGAAAACAGGGATTATCACAGACATTGCCCTATCTATTGATAAAGATAGCTTGTCTACTCCTGGGTTCCTATTCAATTTTAATAAGGATCAGTCAACAGGTAAATACAAATACCCTGAAGTAATTGTCATAGATGATGGGATCGGTGACTTGTGGGTAAATGAGAAAGGCAAATCTAAAGAAGTGAAAGGGTATGGATCATATTGGCTTGCATATCAGTTACTGTTAGGGGATTCCACTGATACCATCAGACCCTATCAAGACTTTGGTATCAAGTATGGTGAACAAACTTTTTACAAAGAAGCTGTAGATATTAAAACTCAAGCAGAACTCTTTACGTTTGTGAAAGATAAATACCACTCTTGGTTTCCGGACGGGGTTAGCTTTACATCTTGGACAGGGAAAGAGATGGGGATTTCTACAGACGAGTGGATAGAAACTATATTCAAATTAGTCTATATGCAGCGTGTCCCAAATGACCCAACAACATTTGCAAAAATGCTTCAACACTATCAATCAAAAGCTTAATTGGAGGTTTTATTAACAATACACAAAAAGAACAAGTAGTTATTCTTCATTCAAAAGGAATGTCTTCTCGTCAAATAGCTAAAGCAGTGTTGGGAAGTAAGTCTAAGAAATCTACAGTTAATGATTACTTAAAACGTCTTGGTTTACGTGATATTCCTAAAGTAGAAAGCATTACTCCAGATTTCTCCCGTGAATATCAGAAAGCTAAAGTGCTGATAGCAGATATCGAGATCTCACCTATCCTGTCTAGCGTATGGAGTCTGTGGAATAACAACGTAGGACTTAACCAAATTAATGCTGATTGGTATATGTTAAGCTATGCGGCTAAATGGGCAAATTCTTCAAATGTCTTTTATGAAGATAAACGTGATTCTTGGGACACAGAAGATGACTCTGAAATCCTGAAAGGAATTTGGAAGCTTCTGGATGAAGCTGATTTTGTGATTGGACATAACCTTCGTAAGTTTGATGTTAAGAAACTTAACGCACGTTTCATTCTAAATGGTCTTCCTAAACCATCCACATATCGTGTGATTGATACACTTGAGATTGCAAAATCTACATTTGCTTTTACCAGTAACAAGCTTGAGTATCTAACGGACAAGCTCTGCAAGAAAAGCAAGAAATCCAAACACGCTAAATTTAGTGGGTTTGCTTTGTGGAGCGAATGTCTTAAAGGCAATCCCGAAGCTTGGCAAGAAATGGAAGACTACAACATTATGGATGTAGTTTCTAACCAAGAGCTTTATGAGATCCTCGCCCCTTGGGATAACAAGCTACCTAACTTAGACGTCTACACAGAGGATGAAACACTTTCTTCAGAGTGGGAACATATCGGTTATCATTATACTAATCTTGGTAAGTATAACAAATACCGTAGCTCAGTCACTGGACAACAAAGGCGTGGACGTGTTAATCTTCTGAGTAAAGAGAAACGTATGTCACTGCTTGCTAATATTGTTTCATAATGAATTATAAATCTGGTGAACAATACAAAGTGATTCGTAGGAACGGCAACAAGGAGGTTGCCACCCTCACCATCACAGAAGGTCATTGTGAAAAGATAATGGCACGTAAGATATTCTTTCTTTATGGACTGAAGATGAATGAAATCAGGTTAGTAAAAATCAACTAACCCTATTAATAAAAATCAATTAGGAGGAATAATATCAGAGAAAAATAAAGAACCTGTAACCACAGAACCTAAGATTGTATGGGGGCCAAATACTCCTTGGAAGAATCAGACAGCTTTCTACACTTATATTCGTGGATGTTTACGTAAAGCTTGGGTAAGACATCCAGCAAAGCTTAACAAGATTAAATCTTGCCGTATCCGTATCACTAAAGTTATGAAGAATGGTAAGGAACGTGAAGTGTGGGGCTGTAAATGTGAGATTTGTGGTAAAGTGGGAGCTATGTCAGATTACCAAGTTGACCATATCATTCCCGCTGGAAGCTTAAACAGTTTTGAAGATATTACATCTTTTGTTAAAAATCTCTTGTATGTTACGGAAGAAGATCTTAGAATCCTATGTAAGGATTGTCACGGAGTGATAACTCTTGCAGAGAAACAGGAGCTTAGTTTTGAGGAAGCGAAATGTACGAAGGAGGCAATCCGTCTGGGTAAGCTTAAACAAGACACGAAATGGCTTAAAGCAAGGGGAATTGTCCCAGGTAGTAATGCAAAGAAACGAAGAGAACAAATCATCGAACAGCTGAGGAAAGAGTATGAGTGAATCATATGCAAAAAGACTAAACAGGATTTACTGTAACTATTATGAAAAACTTGCAGATAATACAAATGTAGAAGAGTGCCTCAACAATATTTTATCTGATGCAGAAAATAAAGCCTTGAAGGGAGAGTGTACATTAAGGATAGATAATTATAAAATGGAGACAAGATGTTATTTTGAAGTCGTAAAAAGATTACGTGGGTTAGGATTTGTTGTAGATGAAAGTAAGTGTTTACGTTGGGAGTTTCCTAAATGATCAAGAAAGTAGTAGTATTTAATGCACCTGCTGGAAGTGGTAAAGATGAAGCCTGTAAGTGGCTTAGTGATAAAATTTTTACTTACGATGTGGGGGATACAGAATACTCTGAAGGGTATTATCACAAAGAGTTTAAAGGGAAGCTATTTACTATTACCCGTGAGATATTCTCTGTTTCTAAAGAGGAGTGGGATGAACATTACACACGAGAGTTGAAGGAGACCCCTTGGGATAAACTGAATGGATTATCACCACGTCAGTCTCTTATCTTTGTGAGTGAAGATATTATTAAGCCAAACTTCTCTAAAACTTATTTTGGAGAGTCTCTTGCCAAATCATTAGACCACGGTATTAATGTTATTAGTGATGGTGGCTTTGATGATGAAATGATTCCTATTATTGAAGCTGTTGGTAAAGAGAATATCCTTGTAGTTAAGATTGAACGTGAGGGATGCTCTTTTGAAGGGGATAGCCGTTCATTCCTGAATACAGATAAGTTAGGAATTATGGAAACTTGGGTTGACAACAACTCCACTCTTGAAGTATTCTTTACAAATGTTGTAGAGGCTGTTGAAGGCTGGCTGAACTTGGAGGAATAAATGAAAAAGACCATTCAGTATAAAATAATTGAGGATGTTCAGTTAGGAGGAAACTCTTATTTCAGGGTTAAATGGAAATGGGGTATATTCTGGATCTCACTAAAGGAATATTCTTGGTGGGAGAAAGTTGAGGGTGTTTGGGAAACATACGAAGATGCCGCTAACGCTATGAATGAGCACTACAAAGATAAGAGGGCTAACACTAAATCTTATACAAGCGTAGAGAATATTATCAAAGGGGTGTAGATGAGATTTGGGATTGATATAGATATCACTTTAGTTGAAACTGGAGTTGAATGGTGGAAGTGGTTGCACGATTATGGTAACTACTATTCTTACAGTGACATCCTACGAGAAGCACAAAAGGAAGGAGGTAAACTTGACTATAACTTAGGTAATTATTTTAAGGATGACACCGAAACCTTTGAAGGGACTCCCCACGATTTCTGGAAACAAGATAATCTCTATGATTGGTTACCACCACTGCCAGACTCAGTGAATGTCGTTAAGAAACTGGTAGATGCTGGACATGAGATTGTGTTCATCTCTCATTGTCAAGGGAACCACATGTCGTCTAAAATGAAGTGGTTGAAGAAACATTTCCCCTTTGTTAAGATGGGAGTTAATGGTGGATTCCTCCACACTAAAGAAAAACATCTTGTAGATGTGGATGTTATGATTGATGATCGGATTGACAATCTCCTTCCGTTCAAAGATAATGTGATTAAGATCTACTTTGGCAGTATTTATCAGGATAAACCATTCAAACGTGGTGAAGTGGATTTTATTACAAGTGATGATTGTAATCTTGGATGGAAAGAGTTAGAATCCTATTTTGAAGAACTGGAAGTTATTTAAGGAGAATAAATTGAGCATTGAATCCCCAAAACAAGAAGCCATCTATGTAGACCATATGGGAAATGATAAACGTGTTGTGGATGTAGCACGAATCTCCTTTGGAACATTAAAGCGTGAGACAACACCAGAGCAAGATGCAAGTCTTATCCGTTTCCTGGCTAATGGTGTCACAACTAAAGATAAACAAGCCATTATTGACCTTATTGGCTACGGATTACCAAGCGGCTTATCTCACGAAGAGACAGAAAAGCAAGCTGAGATTCTCTATAATGACATCCGTCATCAAGCTGTTCACTGGACACCATTTGCACATACAGCCATCACATTGAAAATGAAAGCCCCTATCCCAATCAGGACGCAAAGTTTTAAACATAAGCAAGGACTTGTGGAAAACGAGGAATCACGGCGTTATATTAACAGTGTTCCTGAAATCTTTATTCCTGAATTCCGTAGTAAGCCGGAAGGAAGTATTAAGCAAGGTAGTGCTGGTATCCACCCAGACAATGACTATTGGCGTGGTATCTATAAAGAGCACACAGATAACTCTGTTGCTACATATCTACTAATGTTAGAGGAAGGCATCGCCCCAGAACAAGCACGTATGGTTCTCCCACAAGGTGCTATGGTAAACTGGGTGTGGACAGGTAATCTACTTGCATATGCAAACTTCTACAACAAACGTAGTGATTCCCACGCACAAGGTGAGATCCAAGAGTTGGCTGAGATGGTGAAAACTATTGTTGAACCTCTGTTCCCAGTTTCATGGAAAGCTCTTACGAAATAAGTATTTTTATTAAAATAAGTATTGACAGTAAGTAACGATTTATCATACAATGAGAGCCTCTAAAGCAAGAAGCTCTCAAAATAAAATAAGGAATAGATTATGTCATTCTTCGATCAAACAGTTTATGGTGCAGTTACAATGTCAGTTATTAAGCAGACAGAATCTTGGAAGTCTCAATGTAACTCATCAGGACAAATCCCCACCACACACCTATTCAACCAAGTTATTGAACAAGCTCTTTATGAACTTGGCTACGATAACAGTGTTGACCCATCACTTAACAAGAAGAAGCGGTACACTAAAGAGAAGTTTCAGAATGTCCGAAGTGGACATAATCCACGAGTAGTTTTTAACACTACAGTATTCCGATTCCCTGTCCGAAAAGACTTTAAATATAAAGATATTTATAACAAATATGATATTGTCCATTTTGGTGATGAAAACTTCACAGGTTGGAATAAGTCACACGTAAAAATGGATGAATTTGGCAACTCATATCAGAACACATACACACGTAACAATAACAATGAAGAATGCGAGGGTTAATGGCGAATAAAGGAAAACAGAATAAGAAATCACGGATTGATGCTTGTGAAACAGAAGTGTATTTTGATGAAAAACTAAAATGTGATGTGACAGTAATTAAGGATATGAGTGGAAGCTATTCCCCCACTCGAATGAGAAGTGATCAAGAAGCTAAGGCTATGGGATTTGAAGATGTTTACCATTATGAAGGATTTCTTCATTTCAACTACCTTAATAATGAAATGTTCAGTGGGTATGAAGTGGATGTATTGCATATCCATTCGAGTGGAGAAATTCAGGGATGAGGGGTGTTATGTGAAGAGTCAAAAGTTAGTTCACGGCGTTGGGGTTAATGATGCTGATTATAATGTGACAAAGAGGGA